>CAUYLG010013157.1:0-42500 GCA_963573385.1 Cacajao melanocephalus | reverse complement strand
TGGGAGGATCACTTGAGGCCAGGAGTTCAAGACAAGCCTGAGCAACATACTACGACCCCGTGTCTTTATTTAAAAAAGAAAAGTAAAAATAAAAAATAAATAAAAATAGAATTTGCATGGGCTGGGTGCAGTGGCTCATGCCTGTAATTCCAGCACTTTGGGAGGCTGAGGCAGGCGGCTTGCCTGAGGTCAGGAGTTTGAGACCAGCCTGGGCAACACAGTGAAACTCCATCTCTACTAAAATACAAAAAATTAGCCAGGCATGGTGGCACACACCTGTAATCCCAGCTACTCAGGAGGCTGAGACAGGAGAACTGCTTGAACCCAGGATGCAGAGGTTGCAGTGAGCTAAGATTGCACCACTGCACTGTAGCCTGGGCAACAGAGTGAGACTCCATCTCAGAAAAAAAAAGTAGAATTTGCAGAGAATACAGAATTTTGATTAATTGAATTTCTAACTACATGGAAAAATTATTTCAAAGCTTTCTATAAAGACTTTAAAAATGTACAAATTTCTTATCTTTAATTAAGGGCAATATAGTGATATATCAATGTTTATTTGAGGAATAGGGATTTTTTAAATGCATATGGCCATATGCTGAACAATTATTATTATTATTATTTTGAGATGGGGTCTTGTTCTGTTGCCCAGCCTGGAGTGCAATGGTGTGATGTTGGCTCATTGCAGCCTCCACCTCCCAGGTTCATGCAATTCTCCCACCTCAGCCTCCCAAGTAGCTGGGATTACAGGGGTGCACCACCTCACCCAGCTAATTTTTGTATTTTTAGTAGGGACAGAGTTTCACTATGGTGGCCAGGCTGGTCTCAAACTCCTGACCTCAGGTGATCCACCTGCCTCAGCCTCCCAAATTGCTGGGATTACAGGCGTGAAACATGGTACTGGGCCAATGCTAAACAATTATAAATACAGGATAGATTGAGACAGAAAGACTAGGCTAAATATATTCTAACTTTTAAACAGATCTTCACTGGTATGAGTAATTTTTTTGTGTTTTCTTTTTTACGGAGATAAAAGTATTTTACTGGAAGAGAGAAGGAATGGTTAATCAGTTTTACTATTAGATATAATCACTCAGGAAAAAAGGAGGTTTCGCAACATGTAGATAAAGAGGCTTCAAAGTTTATTGTTAAAACTGATAAAAGACAATGATCAGAGGAATATTTCATATTTTTTTGTAAGTTCCTTTGAAAACATGGAAAGAATCCAAAGTTAAGAGGTAACATGACTTAGAAAAAAAGAGCTCCACTTTTTCAGTGCTGCCACTTCCAAGCCACAAAACCTAGGGGAGAAAACTGATCTCACTTCCCCTTACTTTGCTCACCTGTAGGGTGAAGGGTTTTCAAAGTCTTCTCCAGGACAATATTCTAAGAATACTTTGCAAAATTAAATATGTATTTATTGATAATTTACTATGTGGAAAGTATCATGTCATAGGGTACAGAAATGCAAAAACAGTAAGTGCTTTCAAAAAACACTTATAATCAGGAGCCAGCGTATGGACCTCTAAAAAGTTTTTAAGTCATAAACTGTTTCCCTTTACAAGTGGCCATTCTGATGCAGGTCAGGGGGGGCCCCCAAACTGGGGCTTATCCTGGGAGGGTTATTGGCTTCACTCAGAAAGAATTCAAGGGTGAGCTGGTGGTATCAGACAGCAGCTTTTATTGAAGCAGCAGTGCACAGCAGCAGCAGAGGTACTGCTCCTTGCAGAGCAGGCCTAACCCACAGGCAGTGTGCCCAGAGTAACAGCTCAGAAGCAATTCTGTAGTCATATTTATACTCACTTTTAATTATAGGCAAATTAAGGGGCAAGTTATGCACAAATTCCTAGTCAAAAGGTGGTAACTTCTAGATTGATACAGTTTGGTTCTGTGTCCCCACCCAAATCTCACCTTGAATTGTAATAATTCCCACATGTCATGGGAGGGACCCTGTGGGAGGTAATTGAATCATGGGGGCAGGTCTTTTCTGTGCTGTTCTCATGATAGTGAGTAAATTTCATGAGACCTGATGGTTTTATAATGGGGAGTTCCCCTGCACAAGTTATCTTGCCTGCCGCCATGTAAGATGTTAAGTTTGTTCTTCCTTCTTCCACTATGATTGTGAAGTCTCCCCAGCCATGTGGAACTGTGAGTCCATTAAATCTCCTTTATAAATTACCCAGTCCTGTATATGTCTTCATTAGCAGTGTGAGAATAGACTAATACGCAGATCACTGAGTCATTGCCATGGCAAGGGATGGTAACTCCAGGTGTTGCCATGGCAATGGTAAACTGACGTGGCAAACTGGTGTCCAGGTCTTATGGAGAAGTGCTTTTTCTTCTTCCCTGTTTTAGTTAGTCCTCAGTCTGGTCTGGTGCCCCCAAGCCTTGCTTCTGGAGTAGAGTCTCACCTTCTACATCAATTCCGTATGATGCAAATCTGTTGATGAGCAGTAGTAACATGCCTTTACCCTGGAGGAATGGACCACCAATCCCTGTACAGGTCTTCAAACAGTGAGCATTTTCTTCTCTTTCCTGTGCATTTGCTTTGGACTCCTCTAAGCAGTTGGAAAGCAAAAAAATTAATCTATATTTGGTTAAAAATAACAGTATAATTGCTGATAATAATCATGGTAATGAGAACAGTAACCAAAAAGGAATCCACCTGTGAGTTATTTGAATTCACGTATAAATTTAAACTAAAAATCACCTTTGAAACTAAGCATGGAATAATGTATTTAGGATATTCTTTAGAAAGAGTGATGACCTGTTAATCATCTAGACACAGATCTGCAAAGATGCATATGGGAAGTGAAAAATAAATATGGGAAGTAAAAAATAAAGCTTAAGAGTCTTTTTTCTTTTAACTGATGTTTTGCCAGTATGTTATGGGCCTCATCAGAGAATGCAAACACAAACTTTTGTTTGGACTTCAAAGCATTTTTCAATTCCAGCTTAAGTAATGAAATAAATGTGTAAAGTCACAGATCCAGGGACTGCTTTGTGTAGCCGGTTGTTTTATCACAACATTGTTTTTTAAAAAGATAGCTCTGTAGATTTAACTTTAATACCTGAAAAAAAAAATTGGAAAGCCATCACGAGATTGATTTGCAAACAAAGAGAAGATACTAGCTAGTGCTTAGCATGGCTTATTCAGAATAAATTCCACTGGATTAATCTGATCTCATGAGACAGTGACATACTTGACAAATGTCGGGCTGTGGGTGTATGAGAAGAGGAAACAAAGATACAATATGTAAGGTTATGCCAGTGATCAGTGTACATTTAAAACTAGCTTCACGTTGGTTTATTCTAGACACGTGAACATATACCACTTTTCAAAATCATTCTCTGTAGCCCTGCTGGGGGTTCAGTTCCCTCATCTGTAATGAGTGATAAATCAGTTCAGTGTTTTTCAAAGCATGGCACGGCCTTTCTGAGGGTCATGAGATTAATCTATTATAGTAGGTAACAACTAGCAATTTTAAAAACATAAAGTCAAATAAATTAGAATAGAAACCATCAGAGTTCATTGCATGTAGAAAGGGTGGGTCCTGTTTTGCATAACTTTTACTTCAGTTGTATACTGTGTGTATGCGCATACATGGTGTGTGTGTGTGTGTGTGTGTGTGTTTAGTGGGACATAATATGAAATGTGTTTCTTACTGTGAGTTGAAATTAAAAGCAGTCAAAAGCCACTGGACTTGGTATCTGTGGTCCCATCTTACCTTTTTCTTTCCCTCAGCAAACATGTAGTACACCTATCATGTGTTTGTAGTCCATTGTGGCTCTAACATTTTATACTCTTAAGGAAAGTCAAGGCACCTAACTAACAACATGTAAATATTGAGATTAACAGTTCGATAGATTATAATTCTGTCTTGACTATTTTTATAACAATAAAGTATGGATGAATTACATTACATATACTCCTAACTTATGTGGGTTCACCTATACATGTTTAGCAAACACAAAATAAAAAACGTATTTATCTAAAATGCTTTGGCTCCTAAATGTAAACCAAAAAAAAAATAATAATAATCATTTGGTGGTCTTCTGGAAAACAAAACAAAAACAGTAATCTTTTCCAATACTGTAAGGAAAACAGACTATTTAGAACTGATTAAGAGTGGGTAAGTAAACCCAAAGCCATATAGATGGTTCTTAAGAGCAATTGGAAATACAATTTTGCGTAATCGACCTTAGAAACTAAGCCCTGTGTGAAACTCCATGATAAACAGGAACTTAGATGACTTTCCTTCTCCTCTTCCTTCTGAACAGTAGAAATTGTCTTTCACTTTTTCTCTTCCTTTTTCTTCCTCTTCCCCTTCCTCTTCTGTCTCTATCCACATTTGAACTTTAACCATGTTTATTTAATGTTAATGTATTTAAAAGATCCTGTATTCACATATATATAAGTTTTAAACCCCAGTAATAAAGTAAACCTATCACCAATTTAAGAGCAAGAAAGGACATTACCAACTGCATGGGTTCTGCCCCACCCAATCCTACCCACCTCTCTCTGGAGGTAACCAGGAGTCTAAATTTTACATTATTTATTTCTTTTTGACAGTTTTATTACATATACGTATCCCTAAACAACATTGTATTTTGCTTTGATTTGTAATGACATCTGTAAAAATGGTACTGGCGTGCATCTTTTTTGCAACTTGATTTTATCACTGAAGTACATTTGACAATTCATCAATGTAGCTAGAATTTATCCATGTGCTACAAAAGTGCTGTGTAGAGAAGGGTGTGGTCCCTTTAAATGATAGAGAAGTGGGGCAGGGAAGTGCTGAGTGGAGGAGGGTGTGGCCCCTGGCGAGGGCTCCCCCACAGACCCAGGTGAAGACAGGCATTTTTGTTTTCCTGACCAAATGTTGCATTTCCCAAGACCACCCTGGCCTGCCACGCCCCCACCGTGTGCCTATAAACCGCCTTCAGCAGGCACAGCAGACACACAGCCGGCTGGACGTGGAGAGGAAAGCACCAATAGGCACCGGCATGCTGGCCGGCCACCGACAGGCAGAAGCAGAACAATGTGGAATTTGGCTGGGGCAGCCGAAGGAAAGCCCAGGCCTCTGAGCAGCCCGACTCCAGACTGCAGGGGTCAACCTTCTCACTACATCCCCTTCTGACTTCCACATTCGATAAAACCTTGCACTCATTCTCCAAGCCCATGTGTGATCCGATTCTTCTGGTACACCAAGGCAAGAACCCAGAATACAGAAAGCCCTCTGTTCTTGAGAGAAGGTAGAAGGTCTAATTGAGCCAGTTAACACAAGCCACCTATAGATGGCAAACTAAAAGAGCACACGGTACCACACGCCCACTGGGGCTTCAGGAGCTGTAGACATTCACCCAGTAGACTCTGCCATGGGGTCAGAGCCCCATAAACTGCCCGTCTGTATGCTCCCCTAGAGGTTTGAGAAGCAGGACACTGAAGAAGCAAGCCACACCCCCATTGCACACCCTGCGAGGAGGACAAGGGAACTTTTCCAGTTTCACATTTTCAATGCTGCGTAATATTCCAGTCTATGACTATACCACCATTTTTATTTAATTCTCCTTTTTCTAGTGAGCTGCTTTGCGTGTCCTTTAAAGATCTCCTCCTGTACACATGCCAAGAATTCACTCAGGTGAAGCTTCCCAGTCTATTTCACATTACAGCACTGTCAGACCTGCATTAATCTGAACTGCAGCTGCTCCCAGCCCTACTCAGCAGCCCCAACAGCACACTATGGCTTCTTGACACATCATTTCACCACTGTGCACAGGTTAAAACCTCTGCTGTAAGGAATACCTTATCTAGGTGAAGAATTTCACCACTGTGCACAGGTTAAAACCTCTGCTGTAAGGAATACCTTATCTAGATGAAGAATTGCCAGATCCTCAGGTATAAGAATGTTTGATTTCACAATGTGGTTTCCTAAAGTGGTCATGCCAGTTTTTAGTCTGAATAGCAAAATATGTCTATTTTCCCACATCCTCACTTATAGTTGATATTATCAGACCTCTTACAGTTTTTGCCAATCTAGTGTATATGAATTCTATTTCATCATGGTTATAATTTGCATTTCCCTGATTACTAATGATTTTGAGTATTTTTTCTTTTCTTTCTTTTTTTTTTCCTGATGGAGTTTTGCTTTTATTGCCCAGGCTGTAGTGCAATGGTGTGATCTTGACTCACTGCAACCTCTGCCTCCTGGGTTGAAGCAATTCTCCTGCCTCAGCCTCCCCAGTAGCTGGGATTGCAGGTGCACACCACTACACCCAGCTAATTTTTGTATTTTTAGTAGAGATGGAGTTTCACCATGTTGGCCAGCCTGGTCTTAAACTCCTGACCTCAAGTGATCTGCGCCTCGGCTTTTCAAAGTGCTGGGATTAGAGGTGTGCACCACCACCCCTGGCCTGAGCATTTTTTTTCTTATATTTCCCAGATGTATTTCCTCTTCTGTGATATGCCTGTTCAAATACTTTACCTATTTTCAGTTTGGAAGGTTTTTTTTTTCTTATTTACTTTGCATGAGTTCTTTATGAATACAAGATATTAATACTTTGTGGTTATATGTTGTCTTAGTCAGCTCAGGCTACCATAATAAAATGCCATAAACTGGGTGGCTTAAACAGAAAACTTATTTCTCAAATTTCTAGAAGCTCTAAGTCCAAGATCAGGATGCCAGCATGGTCAGTTTCCAGTGAAGGTTCTTTTCTTGACTTGCAAACAGCTGCCTTCGCTGTGTGTCCTTCTATGGCAGACAGAGGCATCCATCTGCTGTCTCTTCTCATGAAGGCACTAATCCCATATGAGTGTCCCACCTTCATGACCTCAGCTAACCCTGATTACTTTCCAAAGGCCTCATCCCCAAATACCATCACATTGGAGGTTAAGCCTGCCACAAATGAATTTGAGGGCAGATATCATTCAGCCCATAGTATATGTATTACAAATATCTTCTAGTTTGTTATCCTTTTACTTTTGTTATGGTGCTTTTTGATGAGCAACAAATCTTGTTTTTGTAGCAAAAAAGTTTTTATGTTTTCTTGAACATATATACATTCTTCTAAAAGTTTTATAGTTATGTATTTACTAGTTTCATTTTTATACATCTGGAATTTGCTTTTGTGAATACAATAGAGATTCAATTTCATTTTTCCATATGGATAATTAATAACGTAGGTAGCATTTATTGTGTGAACCATACTTCCCAGTGAGCTGCTAGGAAACCTGATCATCCAATAATTTACGGCAGGCCAGCTGTCAGATTCCACTGCAAGTTCCCTATTCTGTTGCATGGATCAACTTGATTATCCCTGTGCCAGTACATTATCTGAGAAACTATGTATTCATAATATATCTTGACATATGAAAGAACAAGCTCCTTTAGCTTATTATTCTTCAGAAAGGTCTGGGTTTTTTGTTGTGGTGGTGGTGGGTTTTTTTGTTTTTGCTTTGTTTTGTTTTGTGATGGAGTCTTGCTCTGTCTTCCAGTCTGGAGTGCACTGCACCCTCTACCTCCAGTTTTCAAGTAATTTTCTTACAGTGTCGCGCCACTTATTTTTAATAGAGACGGGTTTTCACCATGTTGGCCAGGCTGGTCTCAAACTTCTGACCTCAAGTGATTCGCCCACCTCAGTCTCCCAAAGTGCTGGAATTACAGGCATGAGCCACCGCACCTGGCCAGAAGGGTCTTAAAAATTCTTGGGCCTTTGTTCTTACATGTAAATTTCATAATTTATACTTTATCAAGTTCTTTTTGGAATTTTGTTTGATGTAATATAATGGAATAAATCTATAGTTAAAATTGGAAATAACTGAAATTCTTATGTTATTGAGATTTTCTGTCCAAGATCATGGTTTACTTCTCACTTATTAGGTCTTTCAATAAAGTTTTTAAATTTTTCCCAAATAGGTCTTGAAATGTTTGTTATTCCTAGGCATCTTATATTTTCAGTTGAAATTATATATTATATAAATACTTACACATAGATATATATATATATATATATATATATAGAGAGAGAGAGAGAGAGAGAGAGAGTATGTTTTCTTGTTTTGTTGCCAGGATATAAGTAGTAATTCATTTTTATGTGTTGATTTTATTGATATATTACTTGTATATCCAGCAATCTTGCCAAACTCTGATATTAATTACAAATATCTCTATAAGATTATTTTATATTTACAATGTAGAAAATAATAATTCAAGAATAATGGCAGTTCTTAATTTTTCTAACTTTTGTAAGGCGAAGGGATTACTGCACTGGCTAGATCCTCCAGTAGAATGTGGAATAGATCTGGTAATAGCGGGCACCTTTTCCTTTTTCCTGATTAAAAAAAGTATGTTTCTAATTTTTTATAATTAAGATTTATAGTTATTACAGGTTTTTCTACAAACAAATTATTACATTAAGAAGTTCATTTTACTTCCAGTTTGCTAAGGGTTTTGTTTGCATTTTAAATCATGAGTGTTGAATTTTACCAAGTGCTTTTTCTGCATCTACTGAAAAATTTCATACTGGTGTTTCTCCTTTGATACTGGAGTAATTATATTGATCAAGTTTCTAAACCTACCTAAACCTTCTTTGAATTACTTGGATAAACTAAACTTGGTCATGCTGAATTATTTTTCTTACATACTTAGTATATGCAGTGTTTTAATACTTTGTTTAGGATAGTCAGACTCGTAAGTGGAACTAGACTAATTTACCTTTGTTATTTTGTTCTTGCCTATTTTTTAAATAAGGTAAAATACCAGCATTATATATTCCTTTTATTCGGTTTTCCAGAAAAATTTATAAGATTAAAATAATCCATCCTTTGACTATTCTACAGAACTTGCCTGAAACCATTGGTCCCTAGATTTTTCTAGATGAGATTTTTAACTAAATGTGCAATGGATGATAATTGTCTATTTTTTGTCCGATTTTGTAATTCAGATTTTTCTTGATATTTATAATTTCTATGTTTAGTTTAAAATTAGCATAAATTTTTTTTATTTTTCTCTTATGTTATAAATCTTTGACATGTTTTTAGTCCCCTTTTATCATTATAATTATTGCTTATAAGTATCCTTTAATTTTTTTAGTCAATCTCAGCTCACTGCAACCTCTGCCTCCTGAGTTCAAGCGATTCTTGTGCCTCAGCCTCCTGAGTAGCTGGGATTACAGGCACCCACCATCTCGCCCAGCTCATTGTTTTATATTTTTAGTAGAGACAGGGTTTCACCATGTTGGCCAGACTGGTCTTGAACTCCTGACCTCTAACAATCCACCTGCCTTGGCCTCCCAAAATGCTGGGATTACCGGCATGAGCTACTGTGCCTGGCCCTGTCAGATTTTTGTATTTTGTTAGTCTTCTTCTCGAAGAATTAGCATTTGCCTTTATTCATCCTTTCTATCACATACCATTTTCTTTTCGCATTCACTTCTGATCTTTATTATCTCCTTCAAGTACATTTGTTGGATTTATTCTGTTGATACAGCCTAATTCAGGCACTGGCAGACTTTTCTGTGAAGTAGTCAATATTTTAGGCTTTGTGGACCATACAGTGTCTGTTACAACTAATCTGCTTATGCCACTGTACCATGAAAGCAACCATAGACAATATGTACATTAATGGGTATGGTGCATTCCAATAAAACTTTATTTACAAAAACAGGAGCAAGATTTGACTCTTGGCTTGAACCAGTTTACTGACTCTTGGCCTAACTCTTGGATTCTCAATGCATGGTCTATAAACTTCTGTGGGGTCCCTAGGAACTTTTTAGTAAGTAAAATCAAAATTATTTTCATTCCAATGCTAGATGTTACTTTTTTACCGTGTTACATTGAACTGATAGTACAAAAACTAGAGTGGATAAAATCACTGGCACCTTAGCACAAATCAAGGCAGTGGTGGTATTTCCATCACTGCGCCCTCACTATAAAAATGAATATCAGTTCACTTAGGAATGTCTTTAATGAAACAGTAAAACTTATTTAATTTTATTAAAACTTGATCCTTGATTACATATCTTCCTAGAATTCTGTCTGATGAATTGGGATTTATACATAAAGCACTTCTGCTGCATTTTAAAGTACGATGCCTTTCTCAAAAAAAGAACTTACATATTTGTTGGAGTTGCAAGCTGAGCTAGCCATTTTCATCACAGGACAGAATTTTTACCTCAACGAACTAGGCAATCTATGGGTACTTAGCTTTGGGTATTTGTCAGACATTTTCTCACGAATGAAGTGAGACTGTCACTTCACAGAAAACATTGAAAATATTTATTACCAATGTTAAAAATTGAGCTTTCCTATAAAAATTAGAGTATCTGGCCCGGCGCGGTGGCTCACACCTGTAATCCCAGAACCTTGGGGGGCCTAGGCGGGCAGATCACAAGGTCAAGAGATCAAGACCATCCTGGCCAACATGGTGAAACCCCATCTCTACTAAAAATACAAAAATTAGCTGGGTGTGGTGGCGCGCGCCTTAGTCCCAGCTACTCGGGTGGCTGAGGCAGAATTGCTTAAACCCAAGAGGCGGAGTTTGCAGTGAGCCAAGACTGCACCACTGCACTCCAGCCTGGTGCCTGGTGACAGAGCAAGACTGTTTCAACAACAACAAAAAAATTAGAATATCTGTCACTGTGAGTTTAACAGCTTCTCAATGCTGAAACGTCATTTTGATGAAATCAGTGGTGAAATTAACAAGTGTTTTTTTCCATTAATACAATGAAATAAACATTCAGGAGATCTGTGTTACTTGGTTTATGAATATTTTTAGATGATCAATAAATGATACTACAAACTTATGCCTGGGTAAAAGATTCATTCAAAGTGCAAGACATACCAATAGATCTTAATGTAACAGACTATGAAACATTCATTGATGTGGTTAAATCCACATTGCAATTAACCTCTAAGAGATTAACATTAGTGGAGATTTGACATAGTATCAAAGAAGAATATTCACAGTTATATGAAAAGGCTATTTAAATACTCTCCTTTTCCCATTACATGTCTGTGTGAGGCCAGGTATTCTTCATATACTTCAACCAAACTAACATATTCTAGGAAATTAGATGTAGAAGCAGATATGAGAATCCAGTTCTTTTCTATTAAGGTACACATTAAAGAAATTTGTAATAGTATAAAAGAATTTTATGCATATCACTAAATTACTTTGGGAGAATATTTTTATTAAAATATAAGGTTAATATAAAATGAGTTTATTATTTTTAAATGAATTAATAAATGTTTTGAATATTGAAGCTCTAACTGATAGTTATAACCCACATAAATAAAAACTCTTTGGGGCCCTTGATAATTTTTAAGAATATCATATGGTCCTGAGACAAACATTTGAGAATAACTGATCTAAATTACTCAGTTAGATACTTACCTCTTTCATTATTTTTTTTTAGCCTTTCCTTTTTTCTAATGTAACCCTTTTAGGTTATAAATGGCTTTCAGAGCTCGTTTTCAACCACATCATGGAAGTTTTGATATGTAATGTTATCATCATCACTTAGTTATAAGTGAGTTTTATATTTTAATTTTGATGTTTGCTTTGATCCATGAGTAATTTACCAGTGTTTTTTAAGTTTCAAAAATTAAATTATCTTTATTATTGATTTCTAATTTAATTGCACTCCAATTAGACAATATGATCTATGTAATACCAATTCTTAGAAATTTGTGATTTACTGTGCATATTAATATGGTGGTAAATTTATAAGGATTACTTATGTATTTGAATATAATATGTATTGTCTGTTTTGAGATGATTCGACAGATGTCCATTTTATCATACTTGCTAATAACAGAGCTAAATTCTACATCTTTACTAATATATTGTCTATTGATTTATCAGTAGATATGGGAGTTAAAGTATTAAGCATGTTACAATCTGCTGCTGAAACCGTGATTTTGTACTTTCCCCCTTATAACTCTGTAATTATCCCTTTTCATGATTTTAGGGCTATTTTACTAGTCAGCTCACACTTGGAATAGTTAAATATTCCTGGGGAACTGAAATTATTATAATTATATAAGCAGTCCTCCCAGGAATGCTTCTTTTTTGTCTTAAAGCCCATTTTGTTGGATTTAATACAGTAACCCCACATTTATTGTAGTTATCATTTGCCTATTATTTTTCATGCTTTTAATTTCAGCCTTTCTACATCTTTCAACTTTGGTTGCGTTTCTTGTACTAGCATATCACTGGATTGCGTCTTTATCCAATATAACAAACTCTGATTTAATTTGTACATATTGTCTGTTTTTATTTCTTATAAGTAATGATATTTTAAGATTTATTTCTACCATTCTGTCTCTTTCTTGTTCTTTTTTTCTTGTTTCTTGTAATTGAGAACTTGTTATAATATTACATTATGCCTTTTACTGGTTTCAAAGTTATGCATCTATTTCTATAATTTAGAGGTCACTCTTGAAATTTTCACCATGTATGCTAACTTACCAAAAGTATAAGATTTAATAATGTCTTACCCTGAAGAAAATGAAGGTCTTAGAACACTTTTCCTATGACCCACCTCACTCCTAATTTAATATGCTAGTATTGCCCAGCATTTTAATCCCGTCTCTTTTAAGCTCCATAAATTAAACTTTATTTTTAAATTAATTTATGTAGACAACATAATTGTTTAAAGTATCTCTGAGTTTAATAAGGTATTTGTATACCTTTTTAGTTCACATTGCAACCATCCTGCCTGAGCTCATTTTTAAGTCTATTCGTAAGAAATTCCTTTGATGAAGATTAATTAAATGATACATATGATTAAAAAGTTTTGTTTATCCTAAAAGTTTTGTATTTCCTCCTCATTTTTTAAAAGATATTTTGCTAGGTACACAAGTCTAGATGTCTTTTCTTTCAACACATGGATTATTTTTTTCCCTGTTTTTTGTTGTGTCCGTTATCACTGATGCAAAGTCTGTTGCTAGTCAAATTGTCATTGCTTTGCACGTCACCTTTTCTCTCTGGCTGCTGCTGAGATGTTTTCTCTGTCTCCAGTGATCTGTAATATGACACTGTAATATGTCTAGTTATGGATGTCTTAGTTATAGTGCTTGGCAAATTGTGTTTGTTTTGTCTGGATTCATCTATTTTGTCAATCCCAGGAAATTTTGAGCTATAGACTCTTTGATTATTACAACTCTCTTAATTGCTCTATTTTTCTTTATAACTTTTACTAGATGTCTGTTAGAAGTCTCATTTTGTATTCAGTGTCTCTTACCCTTTCCTTCCTATTTTCTGTCTTCTTGTCTTTCTGGATGGCATTCTTTTTTCTTTCTTTTTTTTTTTTTTTTGAGATGGAATTTCACTCTTGTTGCCCAGGCTGAAGTGCAGTGGTGCGATCTTAGCTCACTGCAACCTCCGCCTCCTGGGTTCAAGCAATTCTCCTACCTCAGCCTCCCCAGTAGCTAGGATTACAGGCATGTGCCACCACACCCAGCTAACTTTTTGTATTTTTAGTGGAAACAGGGTTTCACCACATTGGCCAGGCTGGTCTCGAACTCCTGACCTCAGGTGATCCGCTTGCCTCAGCCTCCCAAAATGCTGGGATTACAGGCATGAGCCACCGCACTCTGGCTGGCATTCTTAATAATTTATTCAGATCTACCTTTTAGTTCATACATTTTATCTCCATTAGTGTCTGTTTCTAATTACAGTATTTTTATCCACACGTATTCAGTTTGGGCTTTTACCCTTCCAAGAACTTTCAAGGGTTTTTTTAAAGTTTCTTGGAAAGTTACTTACTTCTATGCCCTCTTATTTTCTTAAACATTATATGAGTATTTATTTTATATTTTATATGTAACAAATTAATATATGAAGTCCTTGTGAGTCTAGATCTTTGTTGTTTCAGCTGATGTTCATTCATGGTGGTTTGTTTCCTTATATATTTGGAGGAGTTTCTTTCGTAAATTATGGGCTCATATTTATGTGATTTCATCTATAAAAATAACAAAGCTCCAAACTGAAGATGCTGTCCTCTAAAGAAATTTTTTATTTGCCCCTGCTAGAAAACTCCTAAGAGGAGCGCACTCACTTCACAATTTACTGTCATTTTTATCTGGTTTGCTTCATTTTCCAAACTACTAACGAAGGCAAATGAATAAACAAATAAGGACTTACTACTCACCTGGAAACTCATCTGTTAAAAAACTTCCTTTCCCACCCCCAGTCAGGTTTTAGTTTATAAACACTGACCGACATTTTGCTGTTGGACTAGCTGTGTGCCGGATGCTTTAATAATGGTCTCACACCAACTTTTTGAAGATGTTTTGTTTTTTGTATTTTAAAATTGAAGCTCAGAGAAATAAACTACATAAGCTCACACAGCTAATAAACAGCAGAAACATGATTTGAACTCAGTTTTTCCAGTTCCAAGTCTACTTTTTATCCCACTGTATCATCTACACATGTTAATTTAATTGCTTATTTTATTTTTATTTTAGCCCCTTTAAGTAGTCATAAATTCTGGTTTTTCTTTATAGAAAATAGGCCAATTATTGTTTTAGCATATGATGCCTAAGAATTTTTAATCACTTATCACATACTAAATAGAAGCAAATGAGCTTAGGTTAGATTGTTTGATTTTCCATTTGTTTATAGAAATTATTTTTATTATTTATAGAATGCTCTACTTACCTGATAAGGTGTAATTTTAGAAATGATTTCAGCTGTTTCTCTGCCCACAAATGGAAACATCAAATAGTCTTGGGGCAGATTTTTTATCATTATGATAGGTGTCACTTGAATGGACCCCTCTTGTTAAGAAGGTGTGAGGAGAGGCTGGGCATGGTGGCTTACACCTGTAATCCCACCACTTTGGGAGGCCAAGGCAGGCGGATCACGAGGTCAAGAGATCAGACCATCCTAGACAACACGGTGAAACCCCATCTCTACTAACAATACAAAAATTAGCTGGGCAAGGTGACACACACCTGTACTCCCAGCAACTCAGGAAGTTGGGGCAGGATAATTGCTTGAACCCAGGAGGCGGAGGTTGCAGTGAGCCAAGATCGCACCACTGCACTCCAGCTGGGGTGACAAGAGTGAGCCTGTTGCAAAAAAAAAAAAAAAGGGTGTGAGGAGGAAGGTGAAGATGTATGGGCCCGTAGGGAAAGACCCATAGCAAAACTGTAGAGTGGCTTGAAAAAGATAGTGCAAAGATGGTGTTATATTAGGTCTTTAGTACAGAAAGTTCTGGGAAGAGAGTTGAGCAATTTTTATAAGGAGATCAAAGCTCTCTGGTTCTCTAACATTCAAGGTGATGGGTAGGTTTCATGTCCAGCTGCAGCTGCTTTCTCCAAGGTCCACTGACAGAGTCTCAAAAGTCCCCAAAGAAATGCCTGCCAGTGCGCACAGGGGCCTGGTGTGTGACTTGAGCTCAACACAGTCACCTGAGGGTTGGATTGGAGAACTGATTCCAGCACAGCCCATGCCTGAGTCCAGAAGAACATCTGGGTCCAGCCTCCATTGAACAGTGCTAAAGTTCAAAGAAAAAAATGGCTAACCAGGCCAGGCAAGGTAGCTCACAACTGTAATCCCAACACTCTGGGATGCCGAAGTGGATGGATCACGAGGTCAGGAGTTTGAGACCAGCCTGACCAACATGGTGAAACCCTGTTTCTACTAAAAATACAAAAAGTAGCTGGGCATGGTGGCAGGTGCCTGTAATTCCAGCTACTCAGGAGGCTGAGGCGGGAGAATCACTTGAACCCGGGAGGCAGAGGTTGCAGTGAGCTGAGATCACGCCACTATACTCCAGCCTGGGCAACAGAGCAAGACTCTGTGAAAGGAGAGAGAGAGAGTGGGGGGGGGGTGCGGGAAGGCAGGCTAACCAAATGAATTAAAAATCGATTACTTTGCTTCCCCAGGGAAGGCATGCATGCCCCACTGCATCCCTGCGAGTGCAGAACCAGTCTTCAGCAGTGACACTTAGTGGCTGAAGTGTGATACAGTTCTGCTGTCCTTTGAACAGTGCAATCCCCCAGAGTTCCTGGACAATTCAGAACTGGGTGAACCTCAAAAGTGAAATACTACAATTACTAAAAATACATGTAAATGGCATCTCCATTGATCAATTGAAAAATTAAAATTGATTTATTATTGTACCCTAAGCTGGGAAAACAGACTGCTCCATGTGTTCCATGTACAGTGTACACACGATTGCACTCACTAGATTTTCATAACTGCGTTTGATTTTTTTTGATGCGGAGTCTTGCTCTGTTGTCCAGGCTGGAGTGCAGTGGCATCATCTTGGCTCATTGCAACCTCTGCCTCCTGGGCTCAATTGATTCTGCCTCAGCCTCCCGAGTAGCTGGGACTACTGGCAAGTAGCACCATGCCCTGCAAATTTTTCTATTTTTAGTAGAGATGGGTGTTCACCATATTGGCCAAGCTGCTCTCAAACTCCTGACCTCATGATTTGCCTGCCTTGGCCTCCTGAAGTGCTGAGATTACAGGCCTAAGCCACCACGCCTAGCCCATAACTTCTTCTTAATGACTTTGTTTCCCTTCTGTCCTTCTCTTGTCCAATTTTTTTCTCCATATATATATCAAGTTAATCTTCCTAAAATATCAACTTAGCCCCAAAAGTCTACAACAGCTTGCTGTTGCCAACAAAATAGAGTCAGCTTCTTCGTCCTGTGATTAGATGCTTTCCATAATCTGACTCCTAAATCCTGAAGGGTTGTAAAAAGAAATAAATATTTATATTTTTTCTCTTTTAATTTCCTCTTCAATTGTTTTTTCTGAAACCTCCATTTAAATTGAGGTGTGAATTACATACAATTAAGGGCACAACTCTTAAGTGTAAAGATCAGTAAATGTTTACATATGCATCCACCCAAGAAACCATTACTGAATCCAAGTTACACAACATTACCAGTCCTCCAGAAAGCTCTTTCATTCCCCTTCCAGATTATACTCCCAAAGGTGACCACTATTCTAACCATAATCAACATAGATTGGTTTTTCCTGTTTTGAATTTCATATGAATTCAGTTATACAACATGTACTCTTATATCTAGCTTCCTTTATTCAACACTATTCTTTCATTGAGCATAAGATATCATTATGTAGAGTTGTTCTTTTTCAATACTCATAGTACTCTATCTTATGTATATACCAGAATTTACTTATTATTTTATTTATGAACAAATGGTTTCCTCTTTTGGGGCTACTATGAAAAAACTGCTGTAAGTATTTCTGTACGTGTGTGTGTGTCTGTATACACGTGTGTGTTTGAGAGAGAGAGAAAGAGAGTGTGTGTGTGTGAGCATAAACACTCATTTCTGTTGGGTGTATTCCTAGAAGTAGAACTTCTGGTAGAGTGTATACATTTTTGGCTTCATAGAAACTACCAAATAGTTTCCAAAGGAGTTTAAGCAATTTTTACTCCAACCAGCAAGTAGCATATGAGAATTCCATTTGTTCCACATCTTTGCCAACACTTGGTATTGTAAGTCCTTTAATTTTCACCATGGGAATGGGAAAGGTTCCCTTCTCCCCCTTGCAGGGCATATGAGAACAGTAGCTCACTTCTTCAGTGCTCTGCTGCTCAGGCCTCTATGGGAGCATACAGATAGGGAGGCTGTGGGGCTCCAACCCAATGGCAGTGTCTAGGGATGAATGTTTACAGCTGAAGCCCCAGTGGGCATGTGTTACAGGGTGCTCTCTTAGTTTGTCATCTATAGGCAGCTTGTGTTAACCATCTCAATTAGACCCTCTACCGCCTTGCAAGGACAGAGGGCTTTCTGTATCCTGGGTTCCTGCCTTGGTGTACTGGAAGAATCAGATCACACATGGGCTTGGAGAATGAGTGCAAAGTTTTATTGAGTGGAAGTAGCTCTTTGCCCATGGGAGAGCCAGAAGGGAGACAGTTTTCCCCTGGAGTTGGGCAGCTTGGTGGCCCTGGCTCTCCTCTGACTGCCTGGGCAAAACTCCACCTCATCCCACTGGTTGATGGCCTGCAAGCGTGCAGGCCTGCAGGCATGCCAGTGTCCGTGGTATGCTCTTCTTCCAGTGTGCTCCCATGGTGTCCTCTTGCCATCCAGCTGCTTCTGTCTTCTTCCACTGATGTGCTTCTCTTGACATCTGGCCACTTGTGTGTCTGTCTGCTAGGGTCTCGGGTTTTTATAGGCACAGGATGGGGGTGTGGTGGGCCAGAGTGGTCTTGGAAAATGTAACATTCGGGTGCAAAAGCAGAAGTGCCTGTACTCACTAGGTCCATGGGGGTGGAGCCCTAGCCAGGGACCTACCTTTCTCTACCCAGCACTTTCCTGCTCCCCTCCCATATCAGTAGGTGTGTAGTAACATCTCATTATGATTTTAATTTTCATTTTTCTGATGACTAATTGTATTACTTTTTCTTATGCTTATTAGCCATTTGATATCATTTTTTATGAAGTGCCTGTTCAAGTCTTTTGCCCATTTTTAAAAATTTGGCAACTTTCTTTTTTTAATATAGAAGCTCTTTATATATTCTATATATAAGTTGTTTGCCAGACATTTTACATATATTTTCAAATATATGTACACATATAAAAATACATGTGTGTATATATATATATGACGTGTGTGTGTTGATAATGTAGATATATAGATGGCAAACACCTCTCAGTCTTTGGCTTGCTTTTTTATTCTCTTAATGGCTGCTTTTGATTAAGGGAAGGTCTTCATTTTAATGTAGTTTAATTAATGTATATTTTATGTTTAGTGCTTTATTATATCTTGTTTTAAAACTCTTTCCTTTCCCCAAGATCATTACAATATGACAATATTTTCTTATTTTTTTCTTCTAGATGTTGGCATTTCACTTTCAGGTTTATAATCCATTCTCAATTAATTGCTTATGTTTGGTGAGTTGGTGAGATCTCAGTTCCCACTTTTGAATTCTTCTCCTCCAGGTAGACTGATAAACTAATTGCCTTCTCCTAACTCCACCTTAAAAAAAAAATAATGTTGGATAATTCTGCCTTTCTACTCCTGCCTAGAATTCTGTAGTCTTCTATATCTGAATTCTAAACTCAGGTCCCAGCTATGCTGTGTTCTCCTGAGCCTAAAGTGCACTTAGCCTATACTGCTTTTTGCTAGTAACTATTTTTATAACTATTTTATACACTTAGCCTATACTGCTTTATGCTAGTATTACCTTGTTTTCAGGTATCCTCATATCCTCATGCTTCTTGAAGGTAGGAATTGCTCATAAAGGTTAACCAATGCTCTGCACATCATGACTGTTCCATAAATATGAGATGCCAGCTGACTGACATGTGTACTTAACTTACAGGCCATCAGTTGAACCTGCCCAGGACTATCTGCTGTACAGCCATTTCTGTGAGTGGTGCTGCTGTTATGCTCACAGGTGTGTCAAAGAGAGTGGGACAATTTTTAATTTCATTAAAGTGGTATTGTCAGGCTTTTCAAGGGGTATTTTCCAGGTTTATTTCTATTGTCCTGCTAATAGTCACTACCTTCTTTTCACTATCACATTTTTGCTTATTTGTTAACATTCCTCAGTTTTCATTTATGGCTCAATCAGTCTGTTTTGCTTTATTTTATTTTAATTACTATATAATGTACTGGTAACTTTCTGATGTAGTTCCTTTAAAAAAAAATAGAATTAAAAGGAAGTAAAAGAATCAAACAGATTCAAAGCCTTCTCCACACTCCCTTTCCCACTCTGAAGGGAGAGAAAAAAATCGTTGGGTCTAAATTTGTCATCTGTCTTCTTTAACAGCTACCCTGTGTCTGTCATCTAGATCTGTTGATTTCCAAATATGTCAGTGTACCTGTTCAAAATTATTTTTTTCTGCTTTGTGACTTTAACAGAGGTGTATTTTTTTCTAAGTTTCTTTGTTTTTTCCCCCCCGAGACTGATTTTTAGAGTTTAAAAACAGAGTATTGCTTCATGTGTTCTGATTTGTATTAGTGGCCTTGCTTGCTTTGCTCCCTGTATGAGGCACAAATGCCTCTCCTTTCATGTAGCTACTTTATAAAGCTTTTCCATTCTGGTTTTTGTCATAATTATCATTTCCTCTTTAAAAAAAAAAGAATAGGTATTATGAAAAATTTCTCTAGGGTTCCCTCCCAATTTCCTCACTGCCATTACAGAGCCTTCGTCCCATCAGTCTCGACGGGCGCACTGGATGTTCTAACTCTTTGCGTCCCTCTTTTCTCAGAGCAATTGTAATCTGCTTTAATTATGGTGGATATTCCAGCAGCCTGCCCTTCTCCTGGGCTTTAGTATTCCCTCCTTCAATACCATACGCACTCGATTTTTTTTTAATTCCTCCAAATTAGCTCTCTTGAATTCTAATGCCCTGATAGGACTGCTCCTGTTCTGGTTATGAACTCGATCCCACCAGGTTTCAGAGACGCCGACGAAGGCATCGCGTTGTGCATTTCTGCATCCCTGGGAATGCTCCCCTTCATTTCTCAGGCTCCTCTCGGGCCGCCAGCACCCCGCTTTCTCTCTGCTTAAATCACCATGGCAGACCCCTCCCTAGGAAAAGGGGGAAGACGTGTTTTCGACACCCGACACAGGCCATGACGTTTTAACCCTTGTCTTTTTAAAAATCTCTCCAGTGAAAGAGAGTTTTTAAGATAACTATTTATCTTTAAATATAACCTTTAAACATTTTTACTCCACACACTAGTTTCTACTCAACTCTGCAGCGTCATCCAGATCCCGGGCAGCTGATGTAAAACCTCTGGCCAAGGCCGTCGCCTTCTGCGCTGCTTCTCTGCTGCCTGTTGAGATTTCACACTTTCTCGCGTTGAGGAAGTAGCCCAATGGCATCTGTTTTCTCCAGCTAACCCTGCCTTGTCCATCAGCTTTGTGCACACATACCACACATCAGTGAACTGAGGTATCTCTCTTTCCCACAAAAATATTGTACTTAATCATCTCAGTATAACAAAACAAAGAAATATTTGTCCTCATTTGTTTGAGGGTAAGGTTTCAGAGACTCGGTGTTGTCTCTGAGAGTACGGGTTTAGGATATCTGCCCTCAGGCGAAGGAGATATACCCAGTTACTCTCGGGTCCATGGCAAATCGACATTTGGCCCCCAGACCCCACCTTTATCCTGTAATCACTCTGCTCTCTCATTATTCCTCGCTCAGTTGGAACGATTCAACTGCAGTTAAAGAAAACACAATTCCAACTGATTTAAACAACAAAGAGGGATATAAGGCCTTCTGTAAGTGAGAAACCCGGAAATATCAAATGAGGTTTGATCCAGCCACCCAACATTGTTACCAGGTATCTAGTTCTTTCTTTCCTTTTCTTTCTTTTTTTTTTTTTTTGAGACAGTCTCACCCTGTCACCAGGATGAAATGCAGTGGTATGATCTTGGCTCACTGCAACCTCCACCTCCCAGGTTCAAACGATTCTTCTGCCTCAGCCTCCTGAGTAGCTGGGACTACAGGCATGCGCCACCACGCCCAGCTAATTTTTGTATTTTTAGTAGAGACTGGCTTTCACCATGTTGGCCAGGATTGTCTCGATTTCTTGACCTCATGATCTGCCCATCTCGGCCCCACAAAGTGCTGCAATTACAGGCATGAGCCACTGTGCCCAGCTCGTATCTAGTTCTTTCCTTTTCTTTGCTCTGCCTTCCAGGCTATCACTTCATCCTGAAGATGACTCCTACTGTGGTGCTCAAATGACCAACTTCCTGGAGCTGTGTGCTTCTCACAGCCAAGAAGGAAAAACGCATTATTTCAGTATTGCTGGTGAGTCCTGATATTCCTCTGCTGGGAGCAGCTTTGGTCACAGGGCCCTTCTGGATTCACTGAGGCTGGTGGAGAAAATGCATTCCTTGGCCTGACCTGGGTTGCATGCTCTAACTCTTACCCCAGGAAAGGAGTCTCTTGCCAAGAAGCAAGTGCTTTACAAAATGGAAAAGTTAGATATCAGGGATAGGGGAAGAGGAGGATGTATCTGGGGACAACACAGAGTTGAACTCTACAAAAATCCTGGCTTTCACTTCTTTCCCCATGTGGAAAAAAAAAAAAAAAAAAAAAAAAACTCTGCCAAAAACCATGTTGAGTCTACCTGATTCATACCGCAGCCCTGATGTAATACTGACCTAAGAAAAGACTTCCTAATGGCTGCTCCGCCTTAAAATGAGCAAACACACATGCAAACAAGGCAAAAGATGCCCCTGGCTTCTGCCAGGAAGCAGCTTGGGTGCTTAGGCAAGTGACTTAAAGTCTTTCTGCTCTTACTTTTCTAAGACCGAATGTTGTTTGAGACAAGTCCAGATGACTGAAAGTTGTCCAACCGTGGGCCCCGTTTTAGTTAGAATTTTTTTTTTTAATAACTTCTGGCCAGACGAAGTGGTTCACACTTATAATCCCAACGCTTTGGGAAGCTGAGGCAGGAGAATCGCTTGAGGCTAGGAATTTGAGACAAGCTTGGGCAACATAGCAAGACCCTATCTTTCCAAAAAATAAATAATGATCAGGGTATGACGGCACCAGCCTGTAGTCCTAGCTATTAGGAAAGCTGAGGCAGGAGGATCACTTGAGCCCAGGAGTTCGAGGTAACGGTGAGCTCTGATCATCCCACTGCACTCTAGGTTGAGCAACAGAGCAAGACCCTGTCTCTAAAATAAATAAAATTGAAACTTACTTCTGAATGGGGTGTGTTGGTTCACACCTGTAATCCCAACACTTTGGGAGGCCTTGGCGGGTAGATCACATAAGCTGGGAAGTTCAAGACCAGCCTGGGCAACAAGGATGAGTGAAACCCTGTCTCTACAAAAAAAAAAAATCACAAAATCAGCTGGGCATGGTTGCACACACCTGTAGTCTCAGCTACTCAGGAGGATGAGGCAGGAGGATAGCTTCAGGCCAGGAAGCAGAGGTTGCAGTGAGCCAAGATGGTGCCTCTGTACTCCAGTGTGGGTGACAGAGTGAGACCTGTCTCAAAAACAAACAAAAACTTCTACATTACAAAAAGATAAAAGAAAGATTTCTGAATATTTTGATCACATTAAAACACTACACACAACAATGGAGGTGAATGTTTCTCTGCTATAGTGAGCAAACATTCTTTTTGAGATAATACATGTATTTACATGCATAGCATTCAAGGGGTTAAGAAGCAGAGCCTGGCCTGTCTGACTTTGCCTTGGATTGTTAGGGGGTTTTTTTGATTTTGGTTTTGTTTTCCTCAGTGATCCTTGTTCTGAGGATTGTTAGTATTTTAAGTCCAGTTACGGGAGATGGATCCCCAGGGGTCCCTGCCAAATAAGAATGGGCGAGCTCAGGTGAGAAGCAGGGTGGAAGAGCTGAGCTGCCCTGAGTGTCTGTTGCTCTTTCCTTCCTAAAATTACTGCTGGGAAAATAGGTACTGTGTGTAGCCCAGGGGAGTCTATAAATCAGCAACCCAGGCCGGGCGCGGTGGCTCATGCCTGTAATCCCAGCACTTTGGGAGGCGGGCAGGTCACAAGGTCAAGAGATTGAGACCATCCTGGCCAACATGGTGAAACCTCATCTCTACTAAAAAATACAAAAATTAGCTGGGCATGGTGGTGCACACCTGTAGTTCCAGCTACTTGGGAGGCTGAGGCAGGAGAATTGCTTGAACCTGGGAGGCGGAGGTTGCAGTAAGCCGAGATCATGCCACTGCACTCCAGCCTGGTACCTGGCGACAGAGCAAGACTGTCTCAAAATAAAAAATAGCAACCCGCCCTTCCTTTCTTTCTTCCTTCCTCCCTCCCTCCTTTCCTTCCTTCCTTCCCTCCCTCCTTTCCTTCCTTCCTTCCCTCCCTCCTTTTCTTCCCTCCCTCCCTCCCTTCTTTCCTTCTTTAACTGGCAAAGAGTTAAACTTTTTATTTCTATGTCTTACCTCAAATGTTTTGAATCTAGGCAGAAAATATGACAATCCAAGGTCGATATTAAGCTGAACTGGGCCATGGAAGACACTTTCTAGACTCAACTGAGGTTCAAGGAAGTGAAGCAACTTGCCTGGGCCACTCCAATAGAAACCGAGCTCTCTAAACTCCTTCCTTTGGATCCCGGTCCTGTCTAAGGAGCAGCACCTGTGAATTCTCATTGGCATCATGATATCTACTGAAACTGAAGAGATAGATGACAGAAAAAAAATTGACCAGCACTTAGCACGTAGTTTCTCTAGGAAAGACATTAGTTTTTCAGAATGTTTCTCAAAATTAAAAGTGTCACCTGTGTCTTACTGCTTTTTTTTTTCCAGTTTGGTATCCATAATTGACTGTAAAATTGACAAGAAGCTTTGTATATTTGCCCAGCAAACAGAAAGAAACCAGGGAAATGGTTTCTTTGGTTTTGTGACTTCTCTGAAATCTCTTGTTGGAAGCATGATTGCCAACATTTGCTCCTCCCCAAAAGCTTATTATGGAGTTTTCCTATCTGGGGCTCTAAAGGACACAATAAAGGTAGCTATTGGTTTTAAGAAATTACCTACATTTTCTGCGTGTATTATAAGCCATTCACAATCACTTTTTAATGTCAACCTAAAGAAAGCTCACATTCTCCTGCTTCTTTCAAATGTATACAAATAAGAAAGATTTCCTTTGGCTTCTCATCTTGTTTCCTAAGGCATACTAGCCAACAGCCTGCCACCCTCTTTTCTGTCTTGAAACTAAAAATAAAAGGTATTCTCTTCATAGTTTGTTAAACATGACTGGGTTGACTAATAAATATTTCTTCTAAATATATTGTAATTTATGATTCAGAGTGCAATGTGTACAATGTTCATGCGTCACAAGACCAGTTGTGATCTCCCTGTTGCTAACAATCACTAGCAGATTCTTTGTCAGAGAGTCTAGTTTCCAAAGAGTTAAGTGTGGCTTGGACGTTTTTGAAGAATTTTAGGCAAAGTCTTATAACAGATGTTTTGTCAATACAAAACTTCCTGGTTAAAAAAAAAACATCAAAGACTTCTGAAAAAATAATCTGGTAGCATTCCTAGGGCTTGTCTTGAAAGGAGTGGTTAGTCATGTGATCTTGCTGCCAATTAACCTTGGCTCTAAGGTCAGAGGTCAGAGCTATTCCTATACCTTAGTCCTCCAGGTGTAGGTTACGGGGAAAAGGTGGCAATTTGGAGGACAATTTACAAGCCAGATATAATCATCTGAAATGTTGATTCTGTGTCATCCTAAGAATTTATGGCAGCCGGAAGGAAGGCAAATACGTTGTGCTAATTCAACTAGTTATAGCTTCCTTCCCTGTTAGTCTGTACAGGAAAACTTCTATAGGAGTTGTAAATCTCACCTTTCTGCAAAACTAATGAGATGGTGTCACTGAGTAGGAGGAATAACCTGAGGTCCCTATGAGCAGGAGGTAGCATTAAAAGGGGCTTCTGAGAGTTTCACCTACAAACGGAAGAACTAACCAGGAAGCTAGAACCAACCTATGTAAAAGAGATCATCCTTCATCAGTGGAGGTGATGAAAAGTTGGTTGATTTTCACACTACTGGTCTGTCTAATAATCGTGTCTTGAACCGGGAACAGCTTTTTTGGTCTTCTTTGATTTTTATTAATTTATTCACTCAGTAAACAATTATTGATCTTCTAAACAGTGTATTAGGTCTAGAAAAACAAAAATGAGTACTACATATATGCAAGAAGTTGATAGGTTAGTAAATAAACGAGCCATGAAAACAAATGAAACCAAGGCAATGAGACAAGTACTATAAAAGAGAAATAATAGCATGTGACCCCAAGCAAGATTTACAAAATGGCTAATTGAGGTTCAGAACTGAAACTATGGCCATGAATCTAAATGATGTCATGGACCCCAAAAGTGATTGAACTGTGGATCATGATCTCACGCCTACAATAATTAACTGATGGTAGAGGAAACAGTTTAGGTGGTAAAAGAAAAGTCTCCAGACACACTTCTCTGGCCTAGGCCATGCTTTTCAAGGTTGCCTCAACTGTAGTTGAACTACGTTTTTAAAACCACTTGACTAGATGTAAGCTACTTATTTTACATTAATATTGAACCCCTGGGCTTCCTTGCACATATCCTTAATTAATGAATTTCTCTTTCACTAAGCAATAGATGATAGAGAATGACTTCAGGATAAGTGTAGAATGAGACTCCTGGATCAATTACAAACTACCAATTTGGGATGCCAAGTTATTCAGTCTCAGTGTCCTGAAGCCACCTCACTCCGCTGCTCGTATCAACATATGCAACTCCAATGACAACTATATTCCTTCTAGACTCAAGCTCATTCCTATAGAAAGTTTAACTGCTAATTCGATTGGTAGCGGGAGCGGAGAGCGGACCCCAGAGAGCCCTGAGCAGCCCCACCGCTGCCGCCGGCCTGGTTACCATCACATCCCGGGAAGAGCTGTAGCTGCCTCAGTCGGCCCCAGTCACCATCACCACAACCATGAGCAGCCAGGCTGAGACCCAGCAGCCACCCGTCACGCACTCGCGCCCCATGTCCCCCAACCCCCGCCCCCATCTCCCCCGCCCCTCCCCCACGCCCTCCTTGCCACTCCCTCCCCCACCCACTCCCCCGCCACCCCCACCCTAAGCACCACCGACACCAAGTCTGGCACTATGGGCAGCGCGCAGGGAGCGGTGGCCTGGGGGGGCCTCACATTGGCGGCGCCTGCCAGTGGGGACAAAAAGGTCATCACAATGAAGGTTTTGGGGACAGTAAAATGGTTCAATGTAAGGAACGGATATGGTTTCATCAACAGGAATGACACCAAGGAAGATGTATTTGTACACCAGACTGCCATAAAGAAGAGTAACCACAGGAAGTACTTTGCAGTGTAGGAGATGGAGAGATTGTGGAGTTTGATGTTCTTGAATGAGAAAAGGGTGCGGAGGCAGCAAATGTTACAGGTTCTGGTGGCATTCCAGTTCAAGGCAGTCGATATGCAGCAGACCGTAATCATTATAGACGCTATCCAGGTGGTAGGGGTCCTCCATGCAATTACCAGCAAAATTACCAGAATAGTGAGAGTGGGGAAAAGAATGAGGGATCAGAAAGTGCTCCTGAAGGCCAGGCCCAACAACGCCGGCCCTACCGCAGGCGAAGATTCCCACCTTACCACATGCAGAGACCCTATGGGCGTGGACCACAATATTCCAACCCTCCTGTGCAGGGAGAAGTGATGGAGGGTGCTGACAACCAGGGTGCGGGAGAACAAAGTAGACCCGTGAGGCAGAATATGTATCGGGGATATAGACCGCAATTCCTCAGGGACACTCCTTACCAAGAGAAGACAGCAATGAAAAGGATAAAGAAAGTCAAGGAGATGAGACCCAAGGTCAGCAGCCACCTCAACGTTGGTACCGCCGCAACTTCAATTACCAATGCAGACGCCCAGAAAACTCTACATCACAAGATGGCAAAGAGACAAAAGCAGCCGATCCACCAGCTGAGAACCAGCTTAGAGTTCGTTCACTCTGGAGGCTGAGCAGGGCAGGGCTGAGTAAATGCTGGCTTACCCTCTCTACCATCATCTGGTTTAGTCATCCAGCAAGAAGTAAGAAATTGCAGCAATAGGAAATGAACAAAAGATTGGAGCTGAAGACCTTAAGTGCTTGCTTTTTGCCCGTTGACCAGATAAGTAGAACTATCTGCATTATCTACGCAGCATAGGGTTTTTATTATTTTTACCTAGAGATGTCTCTTTTTGGTAACAACAAACATGTTTTTTGAAAAAGCCTGGTTTTTCTCAATATGCCTTTAAAGGTTTTTAAATTGTTTCATATCTGGTCAAGTTGAGATTTTTAAGAACTTCATTTTTAATTTGTAATAAAAATTTAAAACTTGATTTTTTCAAAAAAGTCAACAAACTGCAGGCGCCTGTTAATAAAGGTCTTAAATAATTTAATAAAAAGAAAGAAAGAAAGAAAGTTTAACTGCTGAGAAAAATCACTACAGTATTTTCCTACAGGTAAAAGCAGGTAGAAATTACTATTGGGGATAATATTGAAGTGTAAAACTTGATGTGGGTGAAATGGGAGTGGGTTGTAAAAGTATATTATCTGCCATTACCTTGACAAAGATAACAGAGTTCCTGGCACAGAGAAGGACCTCAACAAATATTGAGGCATGAAAACAACAAATGTCCACAGGGGCTAAGGTGGAGTGAAAGAGCTGCCTTTTTTGATTACTTATGTTTTACCTGGAAAGCTAAAAGGGAAACTGTAAGAGTGCTTTGCATGCGTTATCTCATTTAATATTGCCTATTTTGTACAGATGAGGAAACCGATGTTGAAAGAAGTAAGAAACTTTCTAGCTTTCCTCAAGCAACACAGCTGGTCGATGCCATGGCAAGAATTCAAATTCCAGTCTGAATAGATCTTTTTCCTCATATTATGCTAATACCTCCTCATTTATATGTGTCCTGTAGAAAAAATGATGTTACATTTGAGCCGCCTTTTCTGTTTGATATTAATGCATGAAGAGTGAAAAGGCATACATGAGGGAGGGGATATTGGTGTGTGAGGAAGAAAGAAGGCCTCATTCTAGATAATTGTGGCAAATAACCAGTTCTTCCCTACATCACCCACCATAAGTAAAATGCCTCTATTCCCTAAGGAGAAGTTCCCTGAGGGTCACACTACACTTTCCACATCCTCAGGTTTTGGTAGGAAGAAATCAGCAGAGTGGACATTGATTGATTGCTCATTGGTGAAAGCTATGTTGTTTAAATTGTTCCGAACTGTCCATAACTCCTAAGGAAAATGTTGAGAAATTTAAGATGTTCTGGAAGTATACGGATTATAACAATATTAGGGGCTAGAGAACAGACACAACATGGAGCTGGAGACGCCCTTTGCACACCTTTTCTGGGTTCGTCATGATCTTACCTTCATCTTTGAGTTTTCCTGTGGTATTTATGTTTCCTACAGAGTAGTCCCTCCGTTCGTCCTTTATCAGTGGAAGTCAGTGTGATGGGAGAAGCCCTAATCAAGGGTAATACTAAAAATGCTTATCAACCAATATACATTGGTTCCAATTAGAATGGATCACAGATATGAAAATCCAGTACCACTGTACCAGGCATGTCTACTGAATATCAGCTGTTCGTGAACTTAGATTCAGATCAGTGTTTCTCATTTCTATAGAATGAAGATTCATCATGATGTAATAAGACACACACACACACAGACACACACACACGCACACACACACACGCACACACACACACACGCGCACACACACACACACACACGCTTATCAGTCTGAACAAACACCTGAATTTTGTCCTTCAAATGAGGCAAAATTCACCTCAGGAGGATAATACATTTATTTAATGTGCTGTCATTGCTCAAAACACTTTTAAAACTCCTCTTGGAATTGCCTTCGGGGTCAGTTTATGAACGACAAAAGATAATTTGTCTCTCTTTTTTATAGTCACACCTCACTTTTGACAAATTTATAATACCTAACCTTCATTATCCTTAATCAGAAATGTCTCTAAATAACTTCAAGCTATTTCCAAAAATCAACCCTACTTTCAAAAGACAAAGATTTTTTTCCTAATTAAATATACGCAAACAAATATAATACAGGCTATGGAAAAAACTCAAAGAGTAAAATTATACTTTTTATATAAAATGTGGTTGCTTTTTAAATGGACATATACCTGTATAGCAAAAAGTGATAAGGTGAATTGTTTCATTGCTCAACCTTTGATTTGGTGTGCCTCATCAATGCTCCTATCCACAGGGAATGTCCTGCCCACTGGATGCTTGATAGAGTTTAAATGTTTGTGCTCTTCCAAAATTCATGCTGAAACTAAATCCCAACACGGTAGTACTGAGAGGCGCAACCTTTAGGAGGTGATTAGGTCATGAAGGCTCCTCCCTCATGAATGGATTACTGCCTTATAAAAGGGCTGGAGGGTGCTAGCTAGGCCTTTTTGCCCTTCTGCCTTTCAGCCATTTGATGACATAGTGTTTGTCCCTTCCAGAGGATGCTACAGCAAGTTGCCATCTTGAAAGCAGAGAGCAACCACTGAATCTGCTGGCACCAGGACTGAACTTCCAGCCTCCAGAACTGTGAGAAATAAATTCCTGCTCTTTATAAATTACCCGTCTCAGGTATTTTTTTATAGCAGCACTAAGGGACTAAAACACTCATCCGGGCTGCCATGCTTTGAATGTGACTGGACTCCCCTATACCCCACCCCTCTTTTAAAGATTATGGAAACAGGAGTGGATGACTAATTCAAGACAACCAATCCTCAAGCTGGCCAGTACCTGCGGCCTAGTCAAAAAGATCAACTGGACCTATCGGAATCTCAGTTTTGAGATGTGAATTAAGAGATAAAATAACCTTCCATCCCTCTGTTGGACTTTCTAGTTAAGTCCAACAGAGCTTAAGGGAAAAAAATAATTTTCCATCCCTGTGAGCGCTTAAACTGAAAAGTCACAGTTTGATAAGTTGAAGTGGGATGTGAGCAGAGAGAGGCCATCATTGCCAAGTATAAATTGAAGTTATAAAGGAATGGAAATTATTATAAACAGGAGAAACAGGCCAGTGGAGACGGGGAAGTGGAGCAGATGGCTGAGGAAACGCAGAGATGCTTGGGGAGACCACAGTGAACGCTCCTACTCTGCCTCCCCTGTATTAGTTCTCTCCTCAGAAACTCCAATTTTTGTTTGGGCAGCCATGTGATTTTGAGTATGTGATTCCACCCATGCCACCATGTTTCACCAGGGCAAAACAGTGACCCAGGCGAAGCCAACCAGCTCATGTGTCCACTGGCCACAGGATTGGCTCAAGGTTGTTAACGTTATTCAAGTAATCATAGTGTATATCAACACTTCCGTCAGGTATGCTAGAAAAGATTCTTTCTCTCTCTCTCTTCCCTGATCACATGGAAAAGTGTATTTCTGAGAGCTACTGGTAACCTTTTAGGCATCACAAAATTAGCTAACCTTAGAAGGAAGCTGATACCCTGGAAGGACTAGCAGAGACACCGAAAAAAAGAAACGAGGTCTTTGTATTTTGGACCTGCTGGATCAAGGCAAATTATAGATTGGCCTCTAATTTTTTTCTTTTTTCTTTTAAGTTGAACCTCTCAGTCTGCTTTATTGTTTAAGCCAGTTTCATTGGCTTTTTCTTACTTGCAAACAAATGCACACTGACACAGCAGAGGACAAAAGCCTGTCTCCAGAAACTCCTCAATTTCTATAATCCCAATTTAAGTTCCAGTTTGTTTAGCACCCCAAATAAACCCACTTTATAAAGGTAACCTAAGTGAATTTCTGCTTGTTTAACCCCGGAACCAATCTACATGCATAAATTGATTGTGATTTGATAAATCATTGATTTAAAAATGTTTTTGTTTTTATCAATAATGATTGATAAATCATTATTAAAAACATTACTTTTATGTTTTCTAGATGGACTCTGTTCTGATATTCAAATGTTTTACATTTCTCATTTTAATCTGGAATCCAATCATCGAAATGTCTTTTATTTTAATTATTAGCTAATTTCTTTATTACTTAAAATGGAATGTCCTACGGAAAATGATTTTTGAGATTTTAAAACTGTAGGTTCTCAATAAATTTATTCATTAAATTCTAAAAACATTTTTGAAAATAAACAAAATTATATAATTTAAAGTAATTCAAGGATATAAATTCAAAAGTGAAATTGACCCCTCAGACTTTCCATACCCACTTCCCAGGCATCATTGTAAAGGCAAGCTTATGTCCTTCTAGGCTTTTGTCAATACACATACATATATTTCAAACTAACAATGGAAACAAACTACATGCTGTTCTTTAAGTTACTTTTCTTTCTTTACTCATCAGCATATTGTGTGCATCTTCCTACATCATTCTCATTCATTTTTATGGCTGCCTTATATGCCATGGCTGCACCATAATATATTTTAACTATCCTCCTGTTGATAAAATTTGCTTTCATTTTTTATAATACCAATAATGTTATAATGAGCATTCTTTTATACATTTTCTTATATGCTTGTACAGATACTTTTGCAAAATATTTTTTAGAGAGTGAAATGTTGGTTCAAAATAGATACTTATTTTCAATTTTGATGGATTATGCCTAATCGCACTCCAAAAAATTGTACCAATTTACACTACACTCTCACCAAAGGATATGAGAGTGTCCACTTTGTTGCTCTCTTATCAACACCAACATCGTCCAGGTCTCTTTTTCTTTTTTTTATGGAGTCTTCGTCTGTCGCCCAGGCTGTAGTGCAGTGGCATGATGTCAGCTCACTGCAACCTGCACCTCCCGGATTCAATCAATTCTCCTGCCTCAGCCTCCCGAGTAGCTGAGACTACAGGCATTCACCACCATGCCCCGCTAATTTTTGTATTTTTAGTAGAGACGGGGTTTCACCATGTTGGCCAGGATGGTCTCCATCTCTTGACTCATGATCCGCCCACCTCGGTCTCCCAAAGTGCTGGCATAACAGGCGTGAGCCACCACTCCTGGCCTATCCAGGTACTCTTTTGTTCGTCACCATTAGATCTCAATCTTAAGCTGTAATAGTAAGAGTAACATTTTGAAGTGCAGGAAGATTCCCATAATAAATATAGTATTAACCAAATAATTTTTTCAGTGAAGTAGGAGCCATGTAATTGTTATTTTTAGGAATCCTGGACAAGACTTTTAATAAAAAGTCAGTTCTGGATACTTAACAATGCCATAATAAAAATTAGATAATGTTAAAATAAGGTGTGGCTTTATAACAGATATTTGTCATTCCCTCTATAGATTGATGAGGCCTGGACTCTACTATCAGTTCAAAACCAAAGGGAATATAGTACTGAAAGGCCTAGACAAGGCAAGTAGGTGAGATAAAGAAATAAAAGACACCCAAATCAAAAAAGAAGAAGTTAAATTGTCTCTTTGCAGATGACATGATCTTATGTATAAAAAACCCTAAAGACCCCACCAAAAAATTGTTAAAACTAGTAAGAGAATTCAATAAAACTTCAGGATACAAAATCAGCAATCAGCATACAGAAATCACTGGTATTTCTATATGCTAACAAACTATCTGAAAAAGAAATCAATAAAACAATCCCATTTACAAAGCATCCGAAAGACAAAAAATGCTTAGGAATAACTTAAACCATGGAGGTAAAAGACCTGTACACTGAAAACTATGAAACATTGACCAAAGAAATTGAGGAAGATACAAATCAATGGAAGGATAGCCCTATGTTCATGGATCAGAAGAATTAATACTGTTAAAATGTCTATATTGCCCAAAGTGATCTGTAGATTTAATGCAATCCCTATCAAAATTCCAAAGTTGTTTTTCATAGAAATAGAAAAAACAGTTGTAAAATTCATATGGAATCATAAAAGACTCCAAATAGTCAAAGTAATCCTGAGCAAATGGAACAAAGCAGGAAGCATCACACTATCTGATTTTAAAATCTACTGCAAGAAAATAGGAGTCAAAACAGTATGGTACTATCATAAAAACTGACAGCTAGACCAATGGAACAGAATAGAAGTCCATAAATAAATTCACACATTTATGGTAAACGAATTTTTGGCAAGGTGACCAAGAACACACAATGGTGAAAGGACAGTCTCTTCATTAAATGGTGTTGGGAAAACTGGATGTCCACATGTAGAAAAATAAAATGAAATTATTATCTCACACTATATAGAAAATCAACTCAAAAAGGATAAAAGTCTTAAATATAAGACCTGAAACTGTAAAACTACTAAAAGAAAACATGGGAGAAGAGCTCCATGCTGTTGGTCTGGGCAATACTTTTGGCTATGACCCTAAAAGCATGGGCCACAAAAACAAAAATAGAGAAATAGGGTTGCATCAAACTAAAAATATTTTCACAGCAAAGGAAACAATCAATAGAGTGAAAAGACAGCCTACAGAATAGGATAAAACATTTGCAAACCATATATCTGATAAGTAGTTAATGTTCAAAACATAAGGATCTCAATAGCAAGAGAGCAAATAATCCAATTTAAAAAATGGGCAAATGCCCTGAAACGACACTTCTCAAAAGAAGGCATACATGGCCAATAGCTATATTTTAAAATGCTATACTCAACATCACTAATCATTAGGGTAATGCAAATTAAAACTACAATGAGATATTACCTCACACCTGTTAGAATGGCTATTACTAAAAACACAAATGATAAGTGTTGGCAAGGATGTGGAGAAACCAGAACCCTTGCGTATTGCTGGTGGGGATGTAAATTAACATAGCCATTTGAAAAACAGTATGGAGGTTTCTCAAAAAATTAAAAGGAATTTTTTTTTTTAGATCTATTGCACAGCATGATGAATATATTTAATAATAGAGTATCGTGATTTGGAGGGGAAGACGGCCAAAAGGAAGCTTCTCCAGAGTGCAGCTACTACCGAGTGAGGCAGAACCAGAGTGATACCCATGTCTCCGAGCAAGGTGTCAGTTTTGTTTTAAAGGAAATGGTTGAACAGCGGTATTAATCCTTAAAAAAAGGCAGCGAAAGCAGCCCAAAGGCGTCCAGCCGAGGCAAGGCAGGGCATTGCCCCACCTGGAAATTATATCAGGCATGGAGGATCGGGGGGCGTCACCTTCTCAGTTCTCTGAATCAGATACAGCAATTCACTCCAAGACTTCAGCAACACACAGACCAGGAAAATGCCACCTTTCTGAAAACCACCCAGAGTTGCAGACCTGGGCAACAGACAGCCTAGACCAGCAGCCCCAGCCAGACCAGTGCCTTGTTAGAGCAGACCAGGGTGGAGATTTGGACCAATACTGGGAAAGCTTGCGAAAAGGAACTGCCCATCCCACAGAAGGGAGAGTTGAAAGCGAGGAGGAGGATACGATCAGACAGGCCCCTCTCCCACAAGATCCAGCAACTGGAGTCCCTCTCCTGGGAGAGTTTCACAGTTAACACATCCTCCACCGGGGAATAGCGGGCTCAGCAGAGGGAAAGAGCAAGCCATTGGGAAGGTGGGGCTAACCCCACCAGTACGGAAACCAGGGGAAGAATAAACAGCAGACTGGCTGAGACTGAGGCAGCCCAGCAGCTCCTCCACAGGCAGACAACAGACAGACTGTCTCAAGTGGCACACCGACACCTGTGTTAAAAAAAAAAAAAAGCCTCATACAGGAGAAATAACTCTAACTTTAATAGAAAGGACGTTCACTCAGAGAAGATGGGAAGAAACCAGTGCAAAAAGGACGAAAACATCAAAGTCCACAATGCCTCTCCTCCCCTGAGAGATCACAACGACTCACCAGCATGGCAACGAAACAGGTCAGAAAAACATTTTGACAAGCTGACAGAAGCAGGCTTCAGAAGATGGGTCATAACAAACTTTTCTGAGCTAAAAACGTGTTTTAACCTAATGCAAAGAAACTAAGAACCTTGAAAAAAGATTAGATGAAATGCTAACTAGAATAACCAGCCTAGAGAAGAACATAAACAACTTGATGGAGCTGAAAAACACAGCACGAGAACTTCATGACGCATACACAAGTTTCAATAGCCGAACTGATCAAGCAGAAGAAATCAAAGATTCTCTGATATCAGAGATCGAAGATCAACTCAATGAAATAAAAAGAGAAGGCAAGAAAGGAGAAAAAACAGTGAAAAGAAATGAACAAAGCCTCCAAGAAATATGGGATTATGTAAAAAGACCTAATCTACATTAGATAGGTGTATCTGAAGAGGACAGGGAAAACGAATCCAAGCTGGAAAACACTCTTCAAAATATTATCCAGGAGAACTTCCCCAACCTAGCAAAGCAGGCCAACATTCAAATACAGGAAATACAAAGAACACTACAGAGATACTCCTCAAGAAGAGCAACCCCAAGACACATGAATCGTCAGATTCACCAGGGTTGAAATGAAGGAAAAAATGCTAAGGGCAGCCAGAGAGAAAGTTCAGGTCACCCACAAAGGAAAGCCCATCAGACTCACAGTGGATCTCTCAGCAGAAACCGTACAAGCCAGAAGAGAGTGGGGACCAATATTCAACATGCTTAAAGAAAAGAACTTTCAACCCAGAATCTCATATCTAGCCAAACTAAGCTTCATAAGTGATGGAGAAACAAAATCCTTTACCGACAAGCAATTACTGAGAAATTTTGTTGCCACCAGACCTGCCCTATAAGAGCTCCTGAAGGAAGCACTAAACACAGAAAAAACATCCAGTACCAGCCACTACAAAAACCAATCAAATGATGCAATGAGGAAACTGCGTCAACCAATGGGTAAAACAAACAACCAGTAACAGAATGGAGGGATCAAATTCACACATAACAATATTAACATTAAATGTAAATGGCCTAAATGCCCCAGTCAAAGACACAGACTGGCAAACTGGGTAAAAAGTCAAAACCCATTGGTATGCTGTATTCAGGAGACCCATCTCACACACAAAGACACACATAGACTCAAAATAAAGGGATGGAAGAAGATCTACCAAGCAAATGGAGAGCAATAAAAAAGCAGGGGTTGCAATTTTAGTCTCTGATAAAATCGACTTTGAACCAACAAAGATCAGAAGGACAAAGAAGGGCACTACATAATGGTGAAAGGATCAATACAACAAGAAGAGCTAATATATATGTACCCAATACAGGAGTGCACAGATACATAAAGCAAGTTCTTGATGACCTACAAAGAGATTTAGTCTCCTGCAAAATAATAGTGGGAGACTTTAACACTCCACTGTCAACATTAGACAGATCAACGAGATAGGAAATCAAGAAGGGTATACAGGACTTGAATGCAGAACTGGAACAAGTGGACCTAATAGACATCTACAGAACTCTCCACCCCACAGCCACGGAATTTACATTCTCCTCAGTGCCACATCACATTCACTCTAAAATTGACCACATAATTGGAAGTAAATCACTGCTAAGCAAATGCAAAAAAGCGGAAATCATAACAGACTCTCAGACCACAGTGCAATCAAATTAGATCTCAGGATTAAGAAACTAACTCAAAACCGCACAACTTCATGGAAACTGAACAACTGGCTCCTGAATGTTGTCTGGATAAACAATGAAATGAAGGCAGAAATAAAGATGTTGTTTGAAACCAACGAGAATGAGGATACAACATATCAGAATCTCTGGGACACATTTAAAGCAGTGTCTAGAGGGAAATTTATAGCAATAATGCCCACATGAGAAATGAGGAAAGACAGAAAATCAACACCCTATCATCAAAATTGAAAGAGCTAATGGAGCAAGATCAAAAAAAAACTCAAAAAGTAACAGAAGACAAGAAATAACTAAGATCACAGCAGAAATGAAGGAGATAGAGGCAGAAAAAAACCCTTCAAAAAATCAATAAATCCGGGAGCTGGTTTTTCAAAAAGACTGACAAAATAGACTGCTAGCCAGATTAATAAAAAAGAAAAGAGAGAAGAGTCAAATAGATGCAATAAAAAAGATAAAGGGGATATCACCACTGATCCCACAGAAATACAAACTATCATCAGAGATTACTACAAACAACTCTATGCACATAAACCAATAAACCTGGAAGAAATGGATAAATTCATGGACACGTGCACCCTACCAAAACTAAACCAGGAAGAAGTTGAAACCCTGAATAGACCAAGAACAAGGGCTGAAGTTGAAGCAACAATTAATAGCCTACCAACTAAAAAACGTCCAGGTCCAGATAGGTTCAGAGCTGAATTCTACCAGACGTACAAAGAGGAGCTGGTACCAATCATTTTGAAACTGTTCCAAACAGTACAAAAAGAGAGAATCCTCCCTAACTCATTTCATGAGACCAACATCATCCTGATACCAAAACCCAGCAGAGACTCAATAAAAAAAGAAAACTTCAGGCCAATCTCCACGATGAACATAGATGCAAAAATCTTCAATAAAATACTGGTGAACCAATTGCAACAGCACATCAAAAAGCTTATCCATCATGATCAAGAAGGCCTCATTCCAGGGATGCAAGGCTGGTTCAACATATGCAAGTCCATAAATGTAATCCACCACATGAATAAAACCAAAGAAAAATACCACATGATTGTCTCAATAGATGCAGAGAAGGCCTTCAACAAAATTCAACAGCACTTTATGCTAAAAACTCTCAATAAACTAGGTATTAGTTTAATAAACCTATCACAAAATAATAAAAGTTATTTATGACAACCCACTACCAATATCACACTGAATGGGCAAAAACTGGAAGTATTCCCTTTGAAATCTGGCACTAGACAAGGATGCCCTCTCTCTCCACTCTTATTCAATATAGTATTGGAAGTTTTAGCCAGAGCAATCAGGCAAGAAAAAGAAATAAAGGATATTCAATTAGGAAAGGAGGAAGTCAAATTGTCTCTATTTGCAGATGACATGATTGTATATTTAGAAGACTCCATCATCTCAGCCCAAACTCTCCTTAAGCTGATAAGCAACTTCAGCAAAGTCTCAGGATACAAAATCAATGTGCAGAAATCACAAGCCTTCCTATAAACCAATAACAGACAGAGAGCCAAATCAAGAGCAAACTCCCATTCACAATTGCTACAAGAAGAATAAAATACCTAGGACTACAACTAACAAAGGAGGTAAAGGACCTCTTCAAGGAGAACTACAAACCACTGCTCAAGAAAATAAGAGAAAACCCAAACAGATGGAAAAACATTCCATGTTCATGGTTAGAAAGAATCAATATTGTGAAAATGGCCATACTGCCCAAAGTAATTTATAGCTTTAACGCCATCCTCATCAAACTACTAATAACCTTCTCACGGAACTGGAAAAAACCACTTTAAACTTCATATGGAACCAAAAAAGAGCCCATATAGCAAAGACAATCCTAAGCAAAAAGAACAAAGCTGGCAGCATCATGCTGCTGGACTTCAAGCTATACTACAAGCAACAGTAATCAAAACAGCATGGTACTGGTACCAAAATAGAGACATAGACCAATGGAACAGAACAGAGGCCTTAGAAGCAACACCACACATCTACAACCATCTGATCTTTGACAAACCTGACAAAAACAAGTAATGGGGAAAAAATCCCGTTTAATAAATGATGTTGGGAAAATAGGCTAGCAATGGGCAGAAAGCAGAAACTGGACCCTTTCCTGACACCTTACACTAAAATTAACTCCAGATGGATTAAGAACTTAATCGTAAGACCTAACACCATAAAAACCCTAGAAGAAAACCTAGGCAAATCCATTCAGGACATAGGCATAGGTGAGGACTTCATGACTAAAACACCAAAAGCAATGGCAGCAAAAGCCAAAATAGACAAATGGGATCTAATTAAATTTCAAAGCTTCTATACAGCAAAAGAAACAATCATTAGAGCGAACCAACAACCAACAGAATGGGAAAAAATTTTTGCAATCTACCCATCTGACAAAGGGCTAATAACCAGAATCTACAAAGAACTGAAACAGATTTACAAGAAAAACACAAACAAACCCATCCAAAAGTGGGTGAAGGATATGAACAGACACTTTTCAAAAGAAGACATATATGAAGCCACCAAACCTATGAAAAAATGCTCATCATCACTGGTCATTAGAGAAATGCAAATCAAAACCACATTGAGATACCATCTCATGCCAGTTAGAATGGCAATCATTAAAAAATCTGGAGACAACAGATGCTGGAGAGGATGTGGAGAAATAGGAACACTGTTACACTGTTGGTGGGAGTGTAAATTAGTTCAACCATTGTGGAAGACAGTGTGGTGATTCCTCAAGGATCTAGAAATAGAAATTCCATTTGACCCAGCAATCCCATTACTGGGTTTATACCCAAAGGACCACAAATCATTCTATTATAAGGACACATGCACACAAATGTTCATCGCAGCACTGTTTACAATAGGAAAGACTTGGAACTAACCAAAATGCCCATCGATGATAGACTGGACAGGGAAAATGTGGCACATATTCACCATGGAATACTATGCAGCCTTAAAGAATGATGAATTCGTGTCCTTTGTAGAGACATGGATGAACCTGGAAACCATGATTCTCAGCAAACTGACACAAGAACAGAAAATCAAACACTGCATATTCTCACTCATAGGTGGGTGTTGAACAATGAGAACACATGGACACAGGGAGGGGAGCATCACACACTGGGGTCTGTCAGGGGGAACCAGGGGAGAGACAGTGGGGGTTGGGGAGTTGGAGAGGGATAACATGCGGAGAAATGCCAGATATAGGTGATGGGGAGGAAGGCAGCAAACCACATTGCCATGTATGTATCTATGCAACAATCTTGCATGTTCTTCGCATGTACCCCAAAACCTAAAACGCAATAAAATAAAAAATTAAAATAAAATATTATGCCTACAAAAGTCTTTTTTCACTTCATTTTGAAAGATACTGTCTTCGTGTGTAGAGTTCTAGGCTCATAGATGTTTTATATAGGATGCTGATGAGTTTTCTCACTGTATTGTTTCCAATGAGAAATATTTTCTCACACATAACTCTCTTTCTCTGTATGTAATGTGCTCCCCTCCCCTCAAAGCCTGGCTAATTTTCTCATGACTTTTTTTGCATTTTTATTATAATGCACTTTTGTGTTGTATTTGTATTTCTTTGGCTTGAGTTTTGTGGAACATTTTGAGTCTCGGTTTATGGTTTTCATCAAATTTGGAAAATTTTCCTCCATAATTTAAAAAAAGGATTTGTCTGCCCCCCAACCCGAGAGATTCAAATCATCCAATAGTGGTCCCTTACAGGTTGCCTCACAGCTTACGAAAGAGCTTTTCATTTTGTTTATGGTCTGTTTCTTTGTGGTTTTTTGGATATTTTGTCCTTGTGCCTCAGACTCACTTTTAGGGGCTCCTACCATGTAAATTTGCTGTTAATCTCACCCAGTATAATATTTTCCTTCATATGGTATAGTTTTCTTCTCTGGAAGTTTGATTGCCTCTTCTATCTTCCAAGTTTCTTTGTTGCTTTCTGAAATGTGTATTTATAATAACTGTTTTAATGTCCCCCCCGCCCACTCTCACACTTGTGTCAGATTTGATTGAGTAACTTCTCTTTTATGTGTCATATGTTCCTACTCTTTTGCAAGCCTGGTAATGTGTTATTTGACGGCAGCATTGTAAATTTCACCATTTTAGTGTTGCACAATTTCGTTTCTTTATAAATGTTCTTAAGCTTTTTTCCTGGAACACAGTTAAATCAGGAACAGTTCTATCCTTTTGGGTCTACTTTTAAGATTGCCAGATGGGCTCAATTTGGCATTGAGTTCAGGGTTAATTTTTCCCCATTACGGAAACAAGAACCTTCTGAATGCTCTACTTAGTGCTCTGTGTTGGATTCCCAATGAGGTCTCCAGGTGACAATATTTTAATGTAGCAAGAGAAGAGTGTTCAGTAATCGTACCACAGAGCTGTGTGTGCATGTCTGGGAAGATTAAGAGTCTGCTCCCAAGTGGCCTCACATAACAACATTCTTTATGTTTTTAAAAATTTGAAATTCAAACTTGTAAGTACAAAGCCTTCTGTTGTCAGCAGTCTGGATGTGGGTCACAAAAGAGTTGTCTGGGCCACTGTATTGATGTATTAATTTACCATGAAAATTTTACTTGACAAAAGAGCTAGGATATTCATGTTGTCAAGACCAGGCTCTTCTCTCCCTGTAGCCAAGGTTGAGGGTAGGTTAAATGACAATTTACCAATGTTCAATAAGAAATAGCTGTCAAGCGTCTATGACCAGTGAATTATGTCCTTCCATGGGAAGGCAAGTTAGTTCTAGGTGAATATATATCCACATATATGTTTTGTAATCATCTCATTGTATATGATTTGAATGTGTATAATATATAATTCTAAGACCTCAGATGAATGGATTCCTTTTCCTTTCTTTTCATTCTACAGAGAGATGAATACTTTCAAGTTTATAGCCAAAACTCGCTCTTCCCTGGACATAGCCACTACCAAACTGTTTCTTCTAATCTTTGCCTTTTGCGTTTTTTAAATTCTAAAGATAACCAATCTCCCACCTTTCTGATGCATGTATACATTCCTTAGATAGGTTTATAGCTTCAATTTAATGTATTCAATTAGTACATCATTTAATCCTTCAAAGCTTTAACTATTTTTTGTCTCTAATCTACTTTGTCTAAAATTTGCAGTTTAACACAGGAGGGCAACTATTTTTCTTCTCTTTAAAGTTCTTGAAAAACATGCATTCTATCTTGGAATTAGTGATAAGAAGGACCTATTTCATATTATGCAATTCCTTCATCATTGCTTAATTTAAGATTATCATTCAAAATATCATTAAAAAAAATTTTTTTTTTTCACCTGGGATTCTGATCCCACGCTGGTTTTCTTTTTTTTTATTTTTTTATTTTTTTATTTTTTTATTTTATTTTTTGAAAGAAAGAAAAAGAGAGGAAAGAAAGTGAGAGTGAAAGAAAGAAAGAAAAAGAATGTATGAGAGAAAGAAAGAGGAAGAAAAAGAGGGAGAGAGAACAGGATTCTTGTTCTACTGCCCAGGCTAGAA
>CAUYLG010013156.1:0-31417 GCA_963573385.1 Cacajao melanocephalus | reverse complement strand
TTATTTTCATCCCTTATTCCTTCCTGTCTCCATTGTTAAGCACAATTATTGGCATAAAAGAGGTTTTTAATACCCATTTTTAGACTGCATTCTAGCCTGGGCAATAGAACAAGAATCCTGTTCTCTCTCCGTCTTTCTCTTCCTCTTTCTCTCTTACATTCTTTTTCTTTCTTTCTTTCACTGTTTCTTTCTTTCTTCTTTTCTCTCTTTTTTCTTTCAAAAAAAAAATATATATATATAAATCAGCCAGGTGTGGTGGTGCACAGCTGTAATTCCAGCTGCTCAGGAGGCGGAGGTAGGAGAATTGCTTGAACCCAGGAAGAGAAAGTTGCACTGAGCCAAGATCGCACTGTCTCACCACTACACTCCAGCCTGGGCAACAGAGCAAGACTTGGTCTCAAAAACAAAAACAAAACAAAACAAAACAACTCTATGCTTTTTCCTTTGGCATTTGGGAGTGATTCAGCTAGAAAGTTTCAAGTCAGGAAAAAGGAAAACTGAAATTCTTTCTCCCCTGTTTTACTACTGACAGCACGTGGCCCTTCAGCGTGGAGTTCAGGGACAGGAAAGGAAGATAGGAGACTTCTTTCTTCACTGAGATGATTGAGTTCATTTACCTTCACTGCTCTCTGGATTTGGCATTCAGTCACCCATCCTTGTCTTGTAGAAGAGTTTCGTGGATGCTTTGGAGACCGCGTGGCTGGAATTCTTCCACTTGCAATTTTCTTTACTTTGGGAAAAGGCAAATCTATTTCAGCTGGTGGTTTGCTCCTTCTCCAACCTCTAGCATCTCATGACATCTTCAGCTTTCCCTGCTGAGTGACCTTTGTCTCTTAAGGTGGTTCGTTTGGTCAGAAATTAAGAAAACATCACAATATCTCTGTCCCACAGCTGAGCCACATCAGATTCAAAACCACATGCTCACATCCTTTCCCTGATAGCCCCTGGAGTGCTGAACAATTCTAGTCAAGAAGTAGCCTGTCATTAGCTCTCCCCTTCATTGCAGCCAACTAATCTCCCACCTGTTAGACTTTCCAGGCAAAAGTCAGTACACTACCTCCCCTTTACCTCAGACTTCAGGGATACATACTAAGCTCTCCAAGTTGTGCTTCTAAAACCTTTCCCTCTTGATTTGAGGTGCAAGGGTGAAAGCTATAAGCCTTTTATCCCCTCAATAAGAATGAGGAATTCAGGCTTCACCAGCTGGTTTCAGCAACCTGCTTTAAAATCCCTCACTTTGATGTGTTGTTTCTGCTTTATTTGTTCTTCAACTAGAACTTCTATTTTAATCTCTTCTTATGCTTTCAAACCCAACCTAGAATTAGAAATAAGAAATTTACCAGTCACAACATAACCCAAAAAAACCTACGTAATAATTTGAAAAAATTTGATGAGAAAGGTGCAAGACTTCTATGTAGAAAATTATAAAAACGTAATGACAACATTATATATGAATGGCTTACAAAACTTTGCCATGCTTTCAGATGAGAAGATATAATTCATAATTTCCTGAAATTATATGATTTATGAATTACATGAGAAAATTATTATTTTAATACATAAATCATATAATTTCATAAAATTTCAAAGCTTTTGAGCCTCATCTAGAATAATATGCATAATAGCAATCCATCAATACCTAGTGAAAAGATAAAAAGTAAATAAATGTGAGAGGGAACGGTCTTTGCCTGGCCTTGCCTCGCTAGGTATCAGAACATACATTAAACTACTATCATCGTTATCAGTGTGGTAGTAGCATAGTAAGATACAAATAGATCAACAGGACGAAGAGAAAATTAAGTATGTATGAGAATACAACTGACGACAAAATTGCTGTTTTGTTCAGTTGTGACATAAGCATTTAGTTAATAGATGAAATTGGCACAACTTATTCTCCACTGGAAGAAGACAAAGTTGAGTTTCTTTTACACTATGCATTAAAATAAAATCTGGACTCATTAGAGACTTAAAAACATTAATCAGTGAGTATCACAGGACCAAATCTAGGATTCTGGAATAGCCTAGAGGTGAAGAAATGGTTCTTAACAAAGATAGAAAATTCTGGAGCTATAAAAGAAAATATTTGGACAATGTTTTCTAAGCTTTTGAATTGCAAAAGATTTCACATCTAAATTCAGTAGAAAAACAATAGATTTGAAGAATCTATTTGTGAGGTGACAAAGGATTAACATAATATTCAAAGAGCTCTTAAGTATTGTCAAAATAAAGATAAATTCAAAGAAAAATAAGTAAAGGATGTGAACAGACATCACACTGAAGAGTATACAGATAGTCAACAGGTAAAAGGTGCTCAAACTCACTAGTAATCAGGGAAAAACAACTAAAGCAATTACTAGACAAACTACCCTCATCAGACTGTCAAAAATTAGGAAGAACAATGATATGGATTACTGGAGGGAATTCTAGAAAATTATACACACTATTTTATGGAAATATGAATTGTAATTTTATAATGCAATCTGACAGCTTGTGGAAATGGCTGTGGTGCAAGAATTAGAGGCCATGCAAGCCTCAACGTGCACTTTCCCTCCAGAAGTACAACTTCAGAAGTGTCACTGTTCAGTCCTGATGTCCTCATGGCTACAAACAACTCTGACCGCTGATAGAATCCCAGGGATGAAAGGACGACTAGTCAGCCTAGGGGTAGGTTGAGTACACCATGGGAGAGGCAGGAATTTGTCTTTATTGTCCCGATTACTTATTCAGGATTTGGATTTGCTTTCCCTACTAGTCATGCTTCTTCCACCATTTCTTTCGATGGACTTCATCAACACAGTAGGTCATTATGATGTCCTGAACAATATTACTTCTAAGCAACAGGCCTCACAGTGAAAGAAATAAGGCAAAGAGAGACACCGAACTTACCATGAAATTTATCACCCAAAAGTTGTTGGCCTTATAAAATGGTAATATAGTATACTAAAGACTGTGGCAGCATCACCTGGACTGCCTTTCCAGGTCATGGCACCATTCTGAAAGATGTTACGTATACCGTGAAACTTTAACCGTTACATGGTGCCATATCTTCCACAACCATAGCACACAGATTCAGAAACCAAGGGGGAGCAGAAGAGCAGTCTATCTCATGATCACCCCTAAAGACACACTCACAATTGTCCTCTCTCTGTGACTCTGAGCTCTACTCATTCAGAGGCTTTTGGCACCCAAAAGGGAGAAGTTCTCAAGAGACTTAGCCATAGTCCTGTGGAATCAGAATGTACATCATCCACCTCCCTTTCAGGCTTCCATGAAACCACACAAACAGGTATGAAGGGGCTTGAAGGTGTTGCCCTGAGTGACTGATCACAATGGGCACAGAAAAGAGAGTCATGCGTTCATTTATTCATTCAACGAAGAGAGCCTGCTATGGGCAGGCACTGTTCCAAGTGCTTAGGACACAGCAGAAAACAAAACAATGACAAAATCCTGCCTTCACGGACCTTACATTTCAGTGAGGTGGGGGAGACATTCTATTGAATTGTGAGAAGGTAGATAATAAGTGCCGTGGAAAAACAAAAACAAAAACAAAAAATGTTGAGAATAAAAAAAAAAGAGAAGAAACCCCCAGGAAGGGATCAGGATGTTTTTGTAAGATTTCAAGATATTTTTGGATGGAAGGAGACACACTCACTTGGATAGATGAATGGCAGAACTTTTTGTTACTTACAGCTTCAAATGGGAGAAGACTGCCACAGGGCCGCATGGAGGTTTTGCTTGGAGAGGGCTATTGTGTGGCAAGTCAGGTGGGGTTAGTTAGATTTTGAGGGCTCTCTAGGGATTGGCTAATTTGCATAATTCTGAGGGCTCCAAGGTGGGTCCCTAGTTGTCTAGTGTCTGACCCAGAGCAATCAGGACAGGTGTGTGGTGGCCTGAAATGTGAGCACCCAGGGAAATGACTATCCTCTAAGCAGGGCCCCAGACTGGGTTAAGACAGCATTTTTTAAAGCCCTTCTCACACAGAGGAAGGTTAGAAGTAAATAGAGTGTACAGGGTAGGACAAGGTAGGCCTCAGGAAGAGGGAGAAAGGTGGGACTGAAAAAACACTGAAGGTGAGAGAATTAGCCAGCATGTGAAAAAGTGTTCTAGTGAAACCCAGGTAACCCACTCAAAGAAGCTGTGATTGTGGATCAGGGGAAAAAAATTACATCTTTCTGTGCACTCCAAAAGAAACTTAATGTATTCTTAACTATGAAAATCAGTATAAAATTACAGTTGCATTATCAGCACCTGCAACTTTGTGACCAAGAGAAATCAGATCCCTTTATATCACATGACAGTTGTTATATACTGTATTAAAATATGCTTGTGTCCCCCTCAGTGTGAAACTGCTATGGTTATTATACCTCCTTCTAGATCTTGTTATTTAAATACATTATGAAAGAACTACACTGTTTCCTTCATGACAAAACATGTTATAATTTATTAATTGATTTCAAAAAGGTAGATTTGTTTTAAATCTTACGTATTTCACTTTATGAATTTAAAAACATTATTCTGAGGAGAGTTTCCACTAGCTTCCCTAGACTGCTATAGAGGTCCATGACACACATATATGCGCAGGCACACACATGTGCATACAAGTGCGTGCACGCGCACACACACACAAACACACGGTGAGAAGCCTGCCTTGGAGTAGTGCCTCGCACATCCAGTGGTAAGAGTTAACAGAGGCCTTGTGAAGCTCCTGAACACAGGCCCACCATGGCCTGGCCTCTCAGGAATGAAGACTTGCATCACCACACCAGATAAAGAATCCAAACAACTGCAGGGCTGGCAGCAAGCAAGGAGGACACAGAAGAAAAAATTTAAATTTGCTTCCCCTGCATGAAAGGAGAGAGCATCCAAGGAAGAAAGTCATAATATGAGAAGTGGACTTCTGACCAGTGTCAGGAATCTGGAGTATAGCCCCAGGGCTTCCTGCACTGGGGTGAATCCCAGTCATTTGCAGGTTTGCTCTGAGAGCCATTTCTCACACTGTGAGAAAATGTAGAAACTACATTTTCTCCTGCCTAGGGAACGTCCCGTCAGGAGACAGGAGAGTGGGGGGAAGAGAGAAGCTAGAGAATTTCTCCCATCTCTGCTCCACCAGGAGCTGCATCTGCATTGGTTCTAGCTCCCACTTCACAAGTCTTCAAGCTACCCATGGTCCGGTGTCCTGATGAGCAGCCCCATCACCAGACCCAGCCCCCGCCAGGAGGTTGCAGCTCTTGGGCTTTTGTAACACTGTGTCTTCCCTTTCTTTGTTCTTTCAGCCATAGAGGTGGCCGCTGCTTTCAGCTGTTCAGTTGTTGCTATCCTCCAGGTGGCCTCACCAGCCCCTGTTTGCTCTCCCTGAATAATTAGCTCCCTGCCTCAAGTCTTTCCTTTGGACCATCTCTTGTGGATGCTGATAAGCAGAAAACCACAACAGTAGTAGCAGTACCTTTGATTTTGTCACCAAGAAAAATCACAGATACTTCCATATCACATTGCAGCTGTCATATGCTCTCTGATTTCTGTAAAGCATTTGAGTTTAGTAACTGAAATTTAGTCTATATCAGGACAGGATCAGAACATAAACATGAGAACAAATGGCCATTATGCAGAGCTCCATTCTGTACTTGGAAGAAAATGCAATAAAAGAAAAGACAACTTTAGGAAGGCTCCATTTGGGAAAGAAGGGTGTCACTTTCTTTGGTTATATGTGGGATTGTTGCATTATGTTAAACGGAAGTTATCATTTGAAAATGCAAGTATAAGAATAATGCACATTGTCACTCAGCAACCAAAGGTCTGTGGGAAACATTTATTGGGTGTTACGTTTTATTTCAGTTTTTGATTTTGGCCATGTATCATCTAAACTTCCTTATTTGTGTGCATATACATCACTTAGCATAGGCCAATGGGATACTCTCCCCAGGATTTGCACCCTGAAGAACTGGTCCTAAAAAGAATAATATTTAGAAATTATTTGTAGATGAGGTAGTTGCACAGCTATCCCAAGTAATAGAATTACCAGCAGCTGCATCCTGAAACAGCTGTTCACTCAATGTGAACTAGCCTAGTGAACGTGGCTGTATTCGGGCTACCTGTGTTCCTTTGTTTTTACTTATTTTTTCCCTGCTAGTTCTCCAGCCTTCCCACTATGAGGTAATCTGTTTCCAGCCCATAAATTTCTTTCCTGCTTAAGATGACCAGGGTTGGTTTATATTGCCAGTAAACAAGAAACCGAATTGGTAGTTTTATTCCAGGTATTTCATGCTATAGAAAATAAAATATTTTCTTTCATTGTGTTTTCTGATTGTTGTTTGCCTACTTAACTCTCTTAATTATTCCCGTCATTTCTTGTAGTTCTATAATATTCCATTATACTTTGAGATAGGCACCTGCTCACTATAAGTACATAAAGTCTTGGGGTTATTAGATATAACAAAATCCTTTCCAATTAAAAACAATACCCAATATAAATGTTATATCTTCCGAATCATGTGTGATATTTTTGTTTTTATTAGTATTACTCAGAATAATCTCCTATGCCATATTTTCTAATATAAAATCTTTTTTATATGCTTTTGAAACATTATGGATTGTGGTCCCCAGAAATGAGTTAGTATTTTGCAGGATGCCGCTGCCTTTTTCTAGCACTTCAACAGCTAAACCACAGTTGTAAAATTATAGTTTTCTCTATAGTATCCCTGGTTAAGATTTTTTTCTTTTCTCTCTCACAATTAGAGTACATATTGCTTTTTGATAAATCATCCTTATTAGATTTTTGCTTTTTCTAATCTGCTTTTATACAATGTCAAAAACAAAAATGAAAATTATAGTCAATTACCTGTATATTTGTGTATGCATGTGTGTGCATGTCTCTCCAAACATTCAAGCACTTAGAAACCTTTAAGAACATATTGATTAACCACTGTTTTTTATTATGTGTGCATATTAGAAAACAAGTGAGCTTCTGTTAAAACCTATTTGTTGATAAATTCATTGGTATATACTGAGTATCAATTAAATGCTTGACACTGCAGAGCAGTTAATGTGTGGTTACATTTCCATTAAATACAGAAGGAGGAGTATAAGAGTTCTATGGAATTTTATGAGTCCATGGTCAGGACTTAGGAGGAAAGTAAAGTGGAAGAAAGTCGATTTGTGAGGAGTGCCAAGTTTCATAACGTAATATTTGAATAATTACATAAGATACCTGCTAGTGGCTTTTAATTGGCCAATGTCATGAATATTCCAGCCATCAAAGTGAGGTAGGTAACATAACATGTTAGAAAGAGCACAGGCTTTGGAGTTAGATGAACAGGGGTTCAAATCCTGACTCTGCCATTTCTTAGCTCCATGACTTAACATCTCGGACCCTCAGTTTCTTCATCTATAAGATAGGAGTAGAGATAAAAGAACATCTCACTGGTGTTCTATGAGAAATAAAGTAATTTAGATAGGGCATCTAGCAGCTGGGACATAATAGATACAATAATTGCTATTTTTATACTTTAGAATATACAAAAGTACATCTATTTTTAATACTTTAGAATATACAAAAGTACATATCTTAAAAAGTGATATAGTAACAAACTAAAAAAAAAAATGTCTCCAGTGAACTTGAGTAATAACTCACTCCAACCTCAATATTTCTTAATTTCTTAATTAAATATTCATGGTCATGAAGAAATTCATGAGTTAGAAATAAGAAAATTATTCAAAACACATCAGTTCCAGAATATTCTCTGTGTGTAATAGTTAGGAATCTTAATTTATAACAATAAACTACTAACCAAGGGAATGTAATCCAGTATAAACCTGCAAAGTTTATGTAATGTGAATTATAAAGGATGTGAAAATTTTACCATTCTCAAAGCTTACACCATAAACTGTATGTAATGCAGATACTATGATTATGATTTGAACCTATATGTTTCAGGGATTTTTTTTTCACCTTTCTGACATTTTCTTACACTATAAAACATCCTACCAGTACCTAATTTAGTTACTTTGGAAAACCGGAAGATGACACTAATTTCTAAGAATTATGCATCTAAAAAGAATGCTTCAGATTCTACATATATCATTTCTTTTGCTGGTGGAAATCATAATGTTCTACATTTTCAACAGTTTTTCTATCTTAATATAAAATTCTGTTTGTTCTTAGCTTTCTCCTGATTAGATAAAGAAGTAAGAATAGTAAGAATTAAATATCTATATAGAATGTGTGAATAATTTATTACGCACAAGAATTGGCAACCAACCAATCATATTTATTTCATGTATTTACCTGTGGGTGAATTGAGTACTATATATCCATTTGAATAGAGAGCTCGATTTTTTTTATGTATTGGGTATCTTTGCCTTGGTTCAGTAGGAAACGGTACGTGTATGTTTTCTGTACAAGCTACCATCACCTCTAACTGTTGGTGATATCTGAGGACATACCTATTTCTATTCCCTTTAAAAGATAATCACATTTGTAGGTTGCCATTTTTTATTTCTAAATGATAATGCTGAACAGTTGGCGGCATATTCCACAAGGAGTTTGCTCCCCAACAAAAACAGAAACAACAAAGGCCATGATCACACACGTAGTTTTATAACCTAATTGCATTTTGGCAGGATATTGCGCTAAATCTAGGGCTACATTACTAAGAAGTTAAGAACCGAGAGAGGAAAGATGTTTATACTCAAAGCTAGGAAGGAAAGCCAGAGAAGCAAGCAATGGTCTTGTATTTTTGCGAATTTATCCATCTGCCTAAGGGTAGATTAATTTTCCTGGCAAAGTTAAATGTGTATTTCAAGATACACTATGCTGCTGAACACCATGCTAGGAAAACTGACATTCTGGAATCTTTCAAAATCAGCAGTTTCCAAGGGAAAATCTATCTACCATCTGCTTGCTTCATTAAAATACGTAATAGAGGAGGAAGAATTGAATTGGATTTTCACTAGCTCAGCGCTCCCTGGTGTCCACTCTGCTGAGGTTATACACAGCAGCCTATATAGAAAACAGAATCCAAGTAAAAATCAACCACAGGTTTTGGTCTTTTGTATCTGCTTAAAAACAGCAACTAACTCCAAAAAAAATACATTTAGACCCAACAATCTAACTTGAAAACACTTAAAATTTTCAAGTATTTTTTGATAAACTGAAGGAAATTTTTTCAACAGCATAAATAAAATTTTAAACATGATCATAAGGGTATCATACAGATACTTTGTCAGGTAAGAGGCAAAATATTCTGTCAAAAACTATCAGTTGCCCCAAGGAACCTAGTCAGTATTTTTAGCTCACAAATTAAAGAAGACATTATTTTCAAATATTAAATGGAAACTAATGTTTATAAAATACAATTTATAAAATTATAGTTATAGTTATACAACTTAATTATTAAAACCAACTGATTTGATCGCTCGAGCTCAAGAATTCAAGACCAGCCTGGGCAACATGGCAAAACCCAATCTCTACACAAAATACAAAAGTTAGCCGGGCATGGTGGTGGATACCTGTAGTACCACCTACTTGGGAGGCCAAGGTGAGAGGATTGAGTTCGGGAGATAAAGGTTGCTGTGAGCAAAGATTGCACCACTGTACTCCAGTCTGAGTGACAGAATGAGACCCTGTTTCAAAATAAAAAAATGAAAATCAATAAAAAAAAAAAAATGAAGTGATTCGTCAAGTTAGGGGTCCTTATGCCTTGATTTTCAGTATGTATTATATTATCTGAATTTTTACCCACACTTGAAGAATTAAGATTCTCATATTACTGCAAAAATTTAGTAAAATTACTTTTTAGAAGCAAAGAACTGAAAGTACAAAAAACAAATTCAAACAAGCAATGATTGGCATCGGTGATGGTGTAGAAATCTACTTCACAACTTCATCCAATGGCTCCATAAGTGCAGAATAGTTCACTTAGTCACTTAAGAACGGAGTTGTAAAGATATAGATCACTATGTCCTTACCACGACATTAACCCTTTACATGTATTTACTCAACTATTTGATAAATATATATCTTATACCCAGTTGAAGCACTATGAAGGACAGGCAAGCTCTCTGCTATAAGTGGAATCAGCAAACTGACTGGGGAGAAAAATAATAAAACTTAAACAAATAAATAACATATAATGGAGTTGGGTCATATAAGTAAAGCAGGGTAAGAAACTAGAGAGTAAGGGGGATATAAGGAGATTAATACTTTAATAGGGTGGTCCCAAAAGGCCCTCTGAGGAGAGAATGCCTTAGCGAGTCTTGAAGGAAGTTGGGGAGCAGGCCATGCAGCTTTTGGGGAAAATATGGTTCAGGCACCGGGAACAGGAGCAGAAGTCCTGAACTGGGAGTATCTTAGGTTTGCTTGAGAAATACAAAGAAGTTAGCCTGGTTGCAACAGAATGAGCAAGAAGAAATGAGTTTAAAATAAATCTGTAGATAGGAGATTTAGGCTCTGTTCAGGAATTTTTATTTTATTTCAAACTTCAAGGAAACACACTGGAGGACTTTTGATATGCAATTTATATTTAAAAAGCCACTTTGGTACGGTAAAGAGACTGTAAAGTGATAAGGGTAGCAAGAGGAAGACCAGTGAAGAAGCAAATATCATAGTTTAGGCTAGAAAGAACAGCCTAAACTTTGCATTAAACTTTGATGTATTAACAGAGGTGGTAAAAAGCAGCGATGAGATTTGGGATATATTTTGAAGATAAAGTTAAAAATATTTCAATATTTATCAGTCTGTCAGTTGAGGCAGCAGAAAAAGATACAATTTAAGGATGATGCCTAGTTTTTGCTCTGAGCGAAGAGAGGGAAGACTGGGAAACAGATTTGATTGCAAAGGAAAGGAAGGGATTGGCTTGGGGGGAAGATTACAAATATTGGAATAAAGAGTTTTGCTTTGTGTATGATCAGTTTGAAATTCTTATCAGACATACAAATATATGTCCATTATCTAGTAGCTGGCTGTATATATGAATCTGGAGCTCTGGAAAAAAGCCAGGGATAGCGACTCTGTGTACTCAGGAGTCATCTACCTGTAAGTGGTACTCATGATCAAATACAGAATGATGGTAGATGGAGATAACCAGAAGAAAAGGAGAATGAGGAGCAGCAGTCATTAAGGCAGGAGAAATACCAAGAGAGTGCAGTGGTCATGGAGACCAAGTAAAGAAAGCATTTTAAGAGAAAAGAAATCATCAACCATGTCAGTTGCTTCTAAGACACTGAGTAAGATAAAAACAGAGAATTGACATTTGAGTTTAGAAAGGCTGTGGTTACCAGTGATCTTAACATACCAAAGTTCAAAGAAAAGATAGAGAAGGTAGCCTGACTGAAATAAAATCAAGCATGAATGGGTAATAAAATTGTGAAACAGACAACTCTTTAGAAGCCCCATGCTAGAATGGTGAGCAGAAAAACATGCAGTAGCTAGAGGAGAATTTGGAGTGGAGGGAAGCTTTTTACTTATCATGGGGACCTTCTAGCATATTTCATGTTAAAGGGAATGCTCCAGTACAGAAGAATAATTTGGTAACTCCTGGGAGTTACCATCACTGAAGTGATGTCCTTGAGCAAATGAGGAGGGTGGATGGAATATCCAGGTAGAGTCAGCCTTGTCAGCTGAGGGAAGGCAAAGCATATAGATAAAAATGAAAGATTTGAGGGTGGGAGAATTTGACAGTGAAAGCATCAGGTAGCTCTCTGTTGATGGGTTTATTTTTCCCAGCAAAATAAAAAGTAAGATCATTAATCATGAGAGATAATGAATATTAGATGTTTGAGGAGAGAGGAAGCATTAAATAGCCATTTTAGAGACTGGGAAAGTGATTTGACTGGAAATACGTAGTAGGATTGCAGGTCCGGTGCAAGAGGTTTGCCCACTTGAATTGTATGGTTAGCTCAGGTGTGTTGCTTTCAACCATGGGCTTTTCTCATTCTCATTTTATGAATGAAGAAACTAAAACAGAAACTAAAACAGAAAAGTGAAGTAACTTGCCCAAGTTTACAAAGAACATCCAGAATCGAGCCTGAGCTGGCTAGCCCCAGCTGTCTCCCACCATCACTATGCCATAGAGTAGCTCATGTTTAACAGCCGGAAGGCTTCAGGATGCATCACTGCAGAGTTGAGGAAAGATGTTCTGAAATCTGAGCTATTTATATGTCTTCTTCCAACATTCCAATAGCTCATCTTAGCCTCTTCTGTGTATAAAACTTTAATAATTCACACTAAAAGGAAGACTAACTGCAGAATATTTTTAAAAGGAAAAAATATTAACATTAAAAACAATAATGCCTTTTTCTCTGCCATATTGGGAATGAGAAAAATTTGCTTTAGTAAATAATTAGAAAATAAAATTTTAAACCCTTTCTGTGGTAACTTTGGCTAAAATGTGTTTTGTAAAGATAATATACCACATTCTTAAAAGATTATACATTAAGCCTATAATATAGCACTATAATATAATAGAAAATGTCACAATATTCTCTCTTTACTCAAGATTCTTAGAATTTTTAATGGCCCCAGATGATGTCTGGATAGCTTTTGACTGTGCCTGAAATGGTCCCAGGCCATTATTAGTGATTTTGCTTTCTTATTCCACAAACTAAACAATTTATTTTCGTTTCAATTCTAGCATCCCCCTTTTTTTCTCATATACCCAATTCATTGATGTAACTTTAAAAGAACTGACAAAAATGCATGACTTTACAGATGGTATCTGTGAGGCAACTAGGGATTACAAAAGAAAAAAATGCATTTAAAAGTCCAAAAATATTCCCATAACAATCTGTTCAACTTCCTGATTAGATCATGACTGGATCCTCCCAGAAGGCTAATCTGGGAATCTGTGCAATAGAGTAACCAAATTAACCAAATGTTAGCTGGTTGGAGACGGCAAAGGGCTTAAAGTATTGGAAAGAATGATTTGTAAGGTTGAAAATCTTCTTGCTCCTAATCTGAGTCCCTCATGTTCTCATGCCTAATCAAGAGTGACAGAGACAGTGTGGGTGAAGATGTAGAAGCCTGTTAGTGATAGATTATATTATCTTTGACCCCTTCTCCTGATTTGTATTGCTCCCCATAGATGCCCTATCTTTTTATAGGTTCAAAGTTACCAAAAGAAAAAGCCCCTTGAAGTAAGTCACAATTAATGGTTTAGAGAAAGAACTTACCTATCAAGACATACTTGGATAGCTGTGTGTTGCCATTTAATAGAAATAGAATGTGAGCTGCCTAGGTAATTTTTCTAGCAGCAACATTTTTTAAAGTAAAAAGAAACAGGTGAAATTTTAGTAATACATTTAATTTAACCCAATGTTTAACGGATACAGAAATTTATTAATAATATATTATTATTCTCAAACTTCAAAAGTACTTCTTTTTGATTCTATAAAATTATATCATGAAATTAATTGGTTGTACTGACAACATACTTCTATTAACTGTTTAAATATCACACCATTACCTTCTTTAATGAGTTACCCATAAATTGCCTTACATTTAGACTTCTGCATAAGCTTAATTCATTGTTAGATTTCTTGATATCATGGAAGTTCTCATTTTCATCCTGACCAAGTCCTCCAGCTCTCTGTCTAATCCATGATTCACACTTCATCAACAGAGCAATATTTCTAAAAAGCAACTTTGATCATTGCAACTACTTTAGGATAATAAGGAAAATATAAAGTTACTCATGATTTGACTACTTTCTATCTTGTTTCATTTTCTTATTCTCACTTTTATTCTTCATTCTAAAATGTGCAAACTTCATTATTTCCCCGAGTATGACATGCTGTGTTGGTCTTTACACCCTAGAACATGCTATTTCTTCTGCCTGAAAGTTCTTAAACCAGGCCTCAACTTTCCGTCCAGTTCAGCTGAATAAATGTATTGACCTCACGCTAATTCCTTGAGGGACTAGTGCTTTTTAATCTTTGTGTCACCAGTATCTAGCACAGAGTTTGACAGTAAAATACTATATATATGAGATATGTATTTGTCAATCTAAACTAAATGTAATGAAACCTTTAGGTAGACTCAGTTGCAAATTATTAACAGGAAGAAATATTAAAAGCAAAGATAGTCATTCTTTTTCTATTTTAGTATTAAATTTCACTGAATTCTGTTTTCATAGTTTCTAATGCCAACATTGAATGATGGTCAGTATTTTTATTCTGTTTTAATTACAGTACATTTCATTTCCCTCAATCACCCTCCCCATAGTACTACTGAAAGCGATATACCTGACGAGAAGAGTGTTATTATCTTGGGGACACAAATCATAAAATTTTCATTAGGCTAAAAAAATAAATATAAGAAGCAATGTCTCAATGTCCCTACTTCACATTCTTGTGAGTTTTGAGAAAATTACACTTAACTTATGCCACACATCCCAAGGAATAAACTGGTAAGATTTTAATAAAATATCAAAACAAATTATTCAGGTTATTTACACAAATATCTTAATTTCATAGCCATATAAAGCAAAGATACATAAGTCTGATAATGAGAATCATTTTTCCCAGGATAGCGCAATTATTTGCCGTATAAACAATTATAACGAGACATAAGAAGCTCTTTTAAGCATTAGGTACCAGAGTGAGGAGGGTATTTCTTAAGGCTTGTAAAAATTCTAGTTTTATAGTTACCCTACAGTTTCAACATCTCTTGAGAAGGAAACAACATAAGCTCTTATTTTCTCAACCAAGCTGTCCCCAACCTATAAAAATAGATTTTAGGAACATCCCCTAATGTAGTGATATCATCCATGAGAGACAGGAATGGGGTCTCAAAAGCCCCCTTTCGATTTTCTGTTGTCCTCTTGGGGTAAAGAAATGTAAAAAGCCAGCTGGGACTTACGAAGGACAGTACAATGAAAGAAGAGTTTGATAAAAGAAGATTAAAGGTAGGATGAGACGAGGGAATGGATATTTAATGGCACCCCTCCATTAAATTCCATTTTGTTCACACTGGCCCATGAACTTCGGTTTTACCATTTCCCGTTTTTAATAAATCTCCCTACACTTTCATACGTATTGAATTCCATGCTTTCGTTGCTTAACAAGCATCCCAGCGAAGAAAGAATGCACATTGCTTTTAGACAATTATTTTTACTTAAAGAAGAGTTCTGGTGACTCAGCAATACTGGAAAACTGACCAATTTCCTTCCTATTTCTTGACTTTCCTAGCCCTGACCTGGGGCTTTGGTTCATATAAAGGTTCAGGATTAGAAAAGCGAAGTTTATTCAAAGCCGTAAGTTCCTCTCTAAGTCATATCCAGGTTTCGGATGCTTCATCATGTTTACAAGGCACCTGAGCAAAACCTTTGGCTGCCAGTAATCTTTTCTATTTCTAAAATTAAGCTTCAAAATATGGGGGTTTGCTTTTTAAGTATATTACCCATTATGTAGAAAGAGTATGCTACTGAAAGAGTTATATATAAGATCTCAAAACACGGCACTTCCTTTGTTCTGGTTTTGAAATTCTCTATTGAGCCACTTAGTTGCTCAATGCTGAAAGGCACTGAAGTATAATTAATGTAATGGTAAACAGACTATCTGGCCAGATGCATCAGCAAAACGTACCCCTCCTTTTACAAATACATGTACAGGTTTATTTTAACTGTTTTGTTTGGGTTTTTCCACAGCTATTAATATTACTCAGCCCAGGTTCAGTGGCACAGATGCCTTTGGATACACTTCATTCCTGGCTTATTCGCGGATCTCAGACATCAGCTTCCATTATGAATTCCACCTGAAGTTTCAGCTGGCAAACAACCATTCAGCATTGCAAAATAACTTGATATTTTTTACTGGACAGAAAGGCCATGGTAAGATTAATTGAACTCTCTACGACTTGTCTTGCTCCTTTAAAAATACTTTAGAGATTCCTCAGGGACACTCTAATTGGCTGTGGATTAAAAAAAAAAAAAAAAAAAAAGACATTCACCTAGATGCAGCCTCCTCCTGTTTTCTGCCTGGAGCATGTTCCTTGTGGTCCCAAGTATTTAGCAGTTACGTGACCATTTCTGAAGCTCTACTTTACATCAGGGCTACTGTATTAGTTAGTTTTAATGCTGCTGTAAAGAACTGCCAGAGACTGAGTAATTTATAAAGGAGAGAGGTTTAATTGACTCACTGTTCAGCATGGCTGGGACGGCCTCAGGAAACTTACAATCATGGTGGAAGGTAAAGAGGAAGCAGAGCACCTTCTTCGCAAGGCGGCAGGAAGAAGCGCCCAGCAAAGGGATGAATAGCCCTTATAAAACCATCAGATCTCTGAGAACTCACTCACTATCACGAGAACCAGAACGCATGAGTAAAACCGCCCCCACAATTTAATTACTTCCACCTGGTCTCTCCCTTGGCCCCTGAGGATTATGGGGATTACAGTTAAAGATGAGGTCTGGGTGGGAACACAAAACCTAACCATATCAGATACCTTTTATGATCAAGAGAAAAAATACCTACATGCAAACATGAGGACAGGGAAGGTGACCAAGTCACATGGGAAGTAAGTTTATTGATTAGTCCTTTTCTCTGTTTCTATTTCCATATGTGAAGAGAGAAGGAAAATTCTCATTTTTTAGTGTGTTATAAAATGGAAATGGTTGTTGCCCTCAAAGAAAACCATTCTAAATTAAAGAAGCAAGAAATTAAGAAAGTACTCAGCCTGTAAAAAAGAACTCCAGTGACCTGGAATTGGTGGGAAATCAACTTATAACTTAAATTTGTCTCTCTTAAGTAGAAAGTAGTTACTTATGTATTAAGTCAAGGGAAATTACATGTTTTACTTTTAAGCCTCCAATCAACAGTTAAGCAATTAATCACCTAACTTCTCTGAGTTCAGTGTTTTCATCTGTGAGATCAACCTATTATAATAGAGGAAGACCTTTCTCTCAGCTGTCAGTGGCTCTACTGTGCTAGGGTAAATAACATATTCCATTTTTTTCAATTCAATCAGTGACTGTCTCTTAATACCAAACACTCTTTTCTGTATTAGCACATGTCTGAAAGGAGCCTACACCCTAAATGAAATGTGGTATTTCAGCCTCCCACCACGTCTGCTAGGATGGGGTACTCTATCACGTAAAGTGCAATTCATTCTACATCCAAAATTTGTTTGAATCTCTTCCCCATCTCTATGCTGAAACCTCATGACCTCCTCCTGACTGGTCTCCCTACTGATTTCCTGCCTGCAATTAATTCTCCACATTGTAATAAGAGTTAGCCTCTTAATAGGTTTATTAGATCATGTCTGAACTTTGTTTAAAACCCATCTGTGGCTTTTTACTGCACTTAGAATGCAATCCAAACCTCCTTATCATATTCTCAAAGGTCCTTCAGGATCAGATCCCAGTCTGTATCTCTGCACACAATCAGGCCACTCTCACCACCTCTGTGCTCTTCTCCTACAGCCCTTCTTCCAGTGCCTTAACCATTAAGTGCATTCCTGTCTCAGAGGTTTTGTGCATGCTTTTTCCTTGGCCTTGACAGGAAATCACTATCATGGTGGTCAAGGTAACAGGCTCTAGAGACTGGTGATGTAGCCATAAATCCAGTCTCCACCACTTGCAAATTATATGTCACGTCACTTAATGTCTTTGTGCCTCTATTTTCCAATCTATCAGATGGGTATAGTAACAGTATATTTCCTTATAACATTGTGAGGAATAACAAACTTAATACATGAGAAGCTCTTAAAATATCACTGTGCTCAACAAACACAGTAGTGTATATTTTCTCAGAAGGGCCTTCTGTAGCCACCTTCACCAAAGTAAGTCTTGTCCCACCCCATCCAAGTTATTCTCTACCTCAGTTTCTTATTTACTTCCTTCACTGCCATTACTTCAATTTAGAAACTTTTTATTTATTTTTAATATAGCTGTTTCCTGTCTGTCGCCACTAAAAGAAGGGGAGCTTTATACAAAAAGAGACCAAGTCAGCCCTATTCGACTTTATACACCCATACTTAGCCCAGGCCCTGACCATGTCAGTATTTAATGAATGAATACAATAACCACAATAAGAACAGATAATTGCATGAGATATAAGTCAGTAACACAGCTTCACAAAAATTCCTAAAGAGTGGTCATTCTTAGGGACTCTCAGTTTAAATGTTATGTCCTCTGTTAGTATTTCCCCAGTGGTTCCCCTCCTCCCAAGTCTTCCAGCAATTACCCTTTATCTGAGCAGGAACAGCCTGTTCTGCATTAGGATGTGGAGCCTTTGTTACAGGCTTCGGCTGGCTGCAAAGTTCTAAATGTCTCTTCTCATTTATAGAAATGGTGAGTTATCACTGAATCACTCACAAAGCCTCTCTCCAACAGTTTTAATAAATACCTGTGAACTACAGGCCATGCAAGGAAATAAAGAATTCCTACTTCGAACCCTTTACTCTGCGCGCCACTTATCATATATTTATCAATTAAATCCTCCTCATTTGACAAAAAGGAAGCCTGGCAAATGAAAACGTCCAGTGAGTATTGCAGACCCTAGGTCTGTCTTGGTTTAAAACAGATATTCTAAATCCTAAAAGTCAAATAGGGAAAACCCAAGCAAAAGATAAGCACCTGGACCATGATACCAAAATACTGCCACCAAAAACCCGTTAGTACTCATCTACTAAATACTCCTCCAAAATCTTTAACACACACGTAAAAAATATAAAGCAATGTTTTAGCCACCACATTTCTAAATTGTGGAATCTTACATGTGACGTTTTCTAGTATTCTCTAGGATTCTGCTTTGTATGCAAAGGAATTAATGCTAATTCTACACTTGCATTTATAGGTTTATAGCGTGGTTAAACCTATAAAAGGTTTGGATAACAGATTGATAAACTGTGAAGTTCATTTTCTAAAACTGAAAATAGAGCTCTAAAATATGCGATTCTGCATTGCACCACATGAGGGAGCAAGAACACCAGCTAAAAAAATACAAATAGCACTGAAGAGCTTTTTCTTTAAATGGACACAATAGTACATATTTATGGGGTTTAATGTGATGTTTCAATACATGTATATATTGTGTAATGATTTAAGACAGAGTTTCTCCAAATAAGAGCTCTTCACAAATATATTAAAATCGCATGAATGTGCTTGTTAAAACTCTAGTTCCCAGGCCTTCTTGAATCAAAAAATAGAACAAAATAAAATTTTATCAAGAACCTTAGGTGTTTTTTATGCAACTATTTTTTTTTATTTTACTTTAAGTTCTGGGATGCATGTGCAGAACGTGCAGTTTTGTTACATAGGTATACATGTGCCATGGTAGTTTGCTGTACCTATCAACCTGTCGGCTAGGTTTTAAGCCCCGCATGCATTAGGTATTTGTCTTCATGTTTCCCCAACTTGTCCCCCTTATGTAAGTAACATTTGAAGGCAACTACTCAAAACTTTCAGGAGCCAGCTAAATTAGACTGCATGCAAGTATGGACTAAGGTATATAATTATTGGCCATAATATCATATATAGGGATGATTCATCAATTTATATAGCATAAAGCTATGAATTAAATAAATATGTCTTTTAAAACATATCATGATTATTACCATACAATTTACAATTATCTATTCTAGAGAAGAAATTACCCAGGTCAATGTTTTTAATAGTATATGTACATTTAGATGTTATTGCTTAGTAATACTGATTCTGACCTACATATTGGTTGTTACTACAAAAATTCCCATACCATATGCTGCCTTTATCTTCCTCAGGTGAAGAGATGCACCAAGTCACAGAGTTTATAAAATAACTTGAGTAAGACAACCTCTCATTTCTGACACGTCCACATAAAAGGCAAGGGGACAATACAGATGATAGTCTTCTCTGAATCACTCAAAGCTGAGCACTCATTGTGCAAAACTTCATTCTCATTGAACTCCCTGGAAATATCCTGTCAGACACTTCATCTTGAAAATGTCACTTTGACTAATCCTCTTCCCGTGATTCTGCAGTCATATTTGGCATTTCCTTCATTATCTTATCTTCCTTTCCTGCCCTCCACTCTCATGTTATGTACATCTTATACACGGGCCCTTCTAGAACCCACCCTATATATCCCACAGTAGTCCACAGATGAATACATGACTTCCCCTCCTGTATTCTTTATGTTGGTAACTGGTACAAACATTCTGCTTCAGCCAGAAACCCATGAGTCATCTTGATTTCTCCCTTTCATTCATTTGTACAAATATTGGTTGGGCACCTAGATGAGGCCTTTGGGGTGCTGGGAAAGCAGTTATTAACAAGACAGATGCGGTCCCTGTCTCTCTCCATTTCATCCCCCATGTTCTATGAAACACTGAGATCTGTCTAGTTTACCTCCTGGTTACTTTTTGTTTTTTCTCTTTCTTTCTATCCTCAATGCTCCTGGCTTATCTGTCACAAACTACTGCAATAGCTTCCTTTCCAGTCTCTGCTCGGTCATGCCTTTCTTCCCCTCTATTATCCTCTTTGTTACAGCGGATGGTTCTAATCTACAAGTCCAAACATTTCTTGCCTAATCAACATGTTTCATCATAGCATACCACCTAAGCTCCTCTGCATAGTATACAAAGATGCTTTTTCAGCCCATACCCACTTGCATAATCTCCTTTTGCTTCATTCCACCCCAAACTTGGCAATATTAGCACATGTGTACATCCTGTGTCATGTGACTATGCACTCTGCTTCTGTGCTTTTGTGTAGGCTATTCCATCTTCCTGAGCCACCCATGCTTCATATTCATAGGCATGCCTCCAAAACACTGCCCTTAAGCCTCAACTCAAAAGATCATTCTTCTTTAGCGTCTTTAACTCTTCTAGAAATTTTTTTTTTCCTTGAGACAGAGTCTTGCTCTGTCACCCAGGCTGGAGTGCAGTGGCACGATCTCATTTCACTGCAACCTTCACCTCCCAGGTTCAAGTGATTCTCCTACCTCAGCCTCCCAAGTAGCTGGGACGACAGGCACCCACCACCACACCCAGCTAATTTTTTTGTGTTTTTAGTAGAGATGAAGTTTCACCATGTTGGTCAGGCTGCTCACAAACTCCTGATCTCAGGTGATGCACCCACCTGAAGCTCCCAAAGTGCTGGGATTACAGGCATGAGCCACTGCGCACCCGGCCTCTTCCAGAAAAATTTAACAATTAATCTCATTGCAGTTCATTGGTAACAATTCTCATATCTTTTTAAAATGATCTGGATATCTTTGCAAACCAGAACCACTACTTTCCTTTTACATCAGTAGTAGCCATCACATACAAATACTCAGCAATTTTTTAAATAATAAATATAAAAATCCATGGTCCCTGAGGCAGTGTAACTTAACAATCAACTTAGAAAAGGAAAACATGTACTTGATGCTTTGCTAATCAGCAACACTAAACCAGGAACCATGCCTGGCACACACAACGTCTATCACAATGTCTAATACATATCTGGAATATAAATATCACTGAATGCAAAGATATACATAAGTGATAGAAAACACGGAAGTCAGAAAGTAGAAATCTCATGCAGCGAGAACCGTCAGAGAACAGAACACGTCCTTCAATGTGTTTTTTTTCATCCTTTCCCTTTCACTTTGAGCAATCCTCCACAATCAGTGCCACAGCAGCCCAGCTGATATTTGCAATTGCATGCTCCTCTGCCCAGACCCAGCTGCTCGATTCCAACAGTGCATAAACAACCAGTTCAAGCTGTCCGAGATTCATCACCCTCATTCAGTCCACCGTCAAGCTTCCTCTTGCCTGGAATGCCTGCCCTAGTCCTCATTACCTCTCCCAGTACCTACTCATTCATGTAATGTTCTCTGACAAATTTGGATCTCTTATATTCTACCTACACAAAGCCTACATAGCACCTGTGGTTTTATCCCATAATTTGGTATCTAATTAAAAACTGTTTTGTCATGTACAATCACTGCTTTGAATTATAGGACATTTTCATAAATCAAAGCATTAGAGTAGCAGCAGTTTCATAAACTTAATCTTGTCCCTCAGCAAAATGAATCAAAAATTCTTTCAGTTTCTTTTGGATTCCCAACTGCATCATCCTCGTGCTGGATAGTATGTGAAAAATCAATAATTACATGTTTATCAATTATTTCACTAACTGGAAGTCTCTCTGTAGACAGAAGCTATCCTAGTTAGCTAATAATGATGTGTAGGCATTGATTGATTTGGACTGTAGTGAAGAAGTTAGGATCTCAATGAAGGGGGAGGGGAAACATATAGCACCACTTACATCATTGAAATATAAGTTACAATCACAACTGTAGCTTGTATTAAAATTATATAATACAGTGATGAAAAATTTAGAATAACTGTATTTCACTTCCTGGAAATTTTATCTGTGCACCTAAGCACTTTATGTGCATAACTTCTTTCTGTCAGTCACCAGCAGGTAGACATTCCATGCTGTGGTAATTAAGAAAAGTTGCCTCGTATTTTCTGCCAAATAATTTCTTGTTTGCTTCAAGCCCTTAGTTATTAACTGTAACAAAAATAAGAGCGCATAAATATAGCTTGATGATTTTTCTGTGGAAAAAGTGAAATGAATGTCACCCTACGGAACAGAAAAAGAAAATTGAAGGGGGGAGTGTCACAAAAGCAATCAGCTCAGCCTGTTCTTCAGAGAGCCCTGGTAGAGATCTGGCAGAAGGAAAATGCCTGATGAATGAGAGAGCAGGCTGCGGCCAATTCCCTAATATAACACATCGGTCAATTGCACAACATTGAGGTATTTTCTAAACAAAACTGACAGTGTATGCCCATATTCAATTTTTTATAACAGAAAAATGCTCATTATTTTCTTCTGCAATCACGTCAGGAAGACTAGAAATCGTGAGAATTTTCTTCCTGAGAACCTCAAAATATCAAATCTCAGTTTCCATGGAATTAAATGTGCTATAATGTCAAAATGGTCTGCTTTCAATTATTTGAGTCTTTTAAAATAATTTAAGAAGTTAAGCTACTCACTTTCCTGACTGAGAAACATAAAAATGGTCACATGTGACTAGTATGCAAAGAGGGTTAGAAATTATAAAGATATATAGATAGTTGCAAATCCTCCCCCATCTTTTTTCAAATGTATTTCTGAAGAGAAAATATACATTTAAGGATGGTTCAAAGTGGGTAACATTGATTTCATAGGGGACCATGCAGAGAATGAAAAGAGAAGGGGCCAGGTACAAATCAATCAACTACAAGACTTTCAGGTTTGTTCTATACTTGCAGTAAGCCCATGTGGTTTCATCTTATGGAAATTTAAGTTTACCCACAAACTGGTGCTTACATCCCTTATTTTTACAGTCTGATCTCTGACAACAAAAGAGATGGAGACTTGCCACTTTTTCTAGTCTTAATTCCTTTTGCTCAAGAAATATAAAAATATGGGCCATATATAGCCCCAAGAAATGCATTTTATCACATTTTCATATGCTCTGAGCACAGCACTGGATTTGTTGTTACTATCAACCCTTCTATACTCTCTCTTTACCAGCACAGATGGGAGTCAGAACACCATATTAATTTGGCCAAAACAAGAGCCAGTCTACATTGCCTACATTTTAATCATTTAATCCCATGAGGTAGACACTATATTGTATCCATTGTGCTCAATGACTAATGATGAAACATCATGGTCATGGCTGTACATGGTTCTAATGCTCTCAAAACCCTTGAATATCCATAACTGAGTAGTCATATCAACAGAACAACAAGCTCAAAGTTTGCCACTATGAACAGGAGCTATACAGATCCAAGATAAATAGAGACTGTATGCTTTTTATTTTTTTCACAGCAGAATTCTACCAGACGTACAAAGAGGAGCTGGTGAGACTGTATGCTCTTTAAGAGTTAATCCAAAATTTTTAGTCATCTTCATTTTAGTTTAGCATCCCCTAAAGTAGAGACTGTCACTGAATATGGGATAAAAATGGCTCAAATGTCTAGAATCCTATACCATTCAATACATACTGTTCTTATAGTAAAGACTTTTATTTGTTTGGGTCTTGTTTCTCACACATCAACCTAGAAGTATTTTTTCCTTTGTTTCACTTTAGTTTTGATTCTAATTTCACAAACTTCTATAATTTTCCTAAGGCCTTTCACACTTACATAACTTTTCATTCATATCTAATTTTACTTTTTTCCTAAAAACTGAATACACTCTCTCATAGCCAGTTGAACAGTCAACTGAAGCTCAATTAGGTTCATCTTTGTGTCTCTCTCTCAGAATCATTGTTTTGTTATATTAAGAATATTTAATCAAAAGATAGTGTCCTTTCAGAAATCAAAAAGCAGTACAAGCCCTAGAACTATAATCAAATATGGCTGCAAAAGTCTCTTCATGAAAATTTCCTCCAGATGGCAACTCCCACGAGTAATCAGGTGCTATTCTGTAAGTAATATTCACTTGGTCAGACAACCACAGCCCCTTCTTTGTGGCTCCTCTTACATTTTCTCTTTCAGTCATGACAGGAAAGGAAGAAGGGAGAAGAAAAATTCACTTGTCACTTAGAATTTCTGAATCCATTTGGAAATATCTTTTAAAACACTTGAAGTTATTCCTAGAGATAATCCTATGAGGTGTTATCTTTACCACTCTTTTCAAAAGAGTGAGATAACTGGAAATGAGCAGCCAGAACTTAAATTAGCAAAACGTTCAAGATTAAGTGCTCATGTCCTTGTATTGCTTGGGACTTTGCTGAACTCTGCAAAGGACATTATCATATTTAGAGGAATAAATTAGACTTAATAAGTGATAGTATTTTACCACATTAGAATAAGAGTTTGAAGAAATAACAAATTACATCTATTAAATCTTTCCTTCTAAATGAAATACTTTAGAAAATTTAATCTATTGGAATTAAAAGACTATTGGATCAGCTGAATGAGGATTACTATGTTTCTATGATATTAAAAGTCACAATATTAACCTGTGCATTAACTGGAGCCTGCTGAAATACACATGGATTTCACGGCACTATCTATATAAATGTTTTAGAGTCCCAATATGCCACTTTAGAATACTCTGAGGAACAGCCTTCTAAACCATTCTGAACCCTTATGTAAGGGACTTGAGAGTGAGCTTCTGCCACTTCTAGACAAGTAGTTCTAATTTCTGGACTCCCCTAAGCACACCAAGTGAGAACACAAGCATGTACAGCTTCATAATTTACAACACACTATGATTAGCCAGAATCAGTAGGAGAAACAGCAGGACAGGTGTACCTCCAAAGTCTCTCCAAAACACAGATTTGCATTACATCTTTTTTTCTTTTTCTTTTTCTTTTCTTTTTTTTTTTTTTTTGAGATGGAGTCTCGCTCTGTCGCCCAGGCTGGAATGCAGTGGCTAGATCTCGGCTCACTGCAACCTCCAGCTCCCAGGCTCAAGCGATTCTCCTGCCTCAGCCTCCTGAGTAGCTGGGATTACAGGCGTGTGCCACCATGCCAGGCTAATTTTTTGTAGAAATGGGGTTTTACCGTGTTAGCCAGGATGGTCTTGATCTCCTGACCTCGCAATCCACTGCCTCAGCCTCCCAAAGTGCTGGGATTACAGGCATGAGCCACCGTTCCTGGCCGAATTACATCTTTTATAAATGAGTTTTATGCCTCCTTTTGAGGGTTTCATTAATGAATCCATGGCTCGAACCACTAGCTACTCTTGTCCAGGCCATCCTTCAAGGGGGAACTAACTAGACCACTTCTAATTACAGTTACTTCATGGGCATGTTTTTTTCTCACGAGAATTTCATAATGATTACCATAAGACACGCAGGGTTGCCACACAGTTCTGACAATTTTCTCTCCTTGTTATGTCTCTCTTTTTCCTTCAGGTCAAGCTGACTTGCACAATTTCTCCTGGGCTTACTCTCTGAAACCTTTAATTCTTTTCCTCCTTCCTATATAATAGATTTCCCTTTCTTGTTCATACGTGCGAATTAAATCAGAGGCTATGCTAACAAGCTTCAGCCAGGTTGGAGAACTACCAATATAAATAGTAAAACTTTTAGGTTTAAAATCAAACCACCTACAGAAAAAATCTTGCAAGCATACCTAAGTAACGTAGGAAAAAAATACCATAAGCTTAACTATATGTGCTTGCGACAAAATCATTTTTTTCATATTTGCTCCCAAGGTTGTATATATTTAAGATCTATTACTATCACCACCACCCAGACCTCCTGCATCACACTTTTAAGACCCATCTGAAACAGTTTAGAATGTCCTGACATTCTTGTCTCAACCACTTTGCTCTTTTCCTCCAGAATATTCATAGCAGCATCCTTTACCTTGTTTCCGTGTTTTATCATCATTCCTATCCCTAACAATGCCACCATCCATTTCTTCACCTAGACTAAGTCCTTGCCTCCTTAAATAAATCACTATTCTTGGGGCATTATGAGGCCAAATGGTATTCTGACCACAGGAACTCATCTTGCTCCCCCATGAGATTTGCTCTTACCAAACTTATGAGTTGCTGTTATAATGCTAAGCATGGCTGGCCGCATCACACCCACTTTGAAACTTACCGCTTAATGGTGGTGATATAGTTGTTACAACTTTTCTTTTTAGTCAAAGTTGTTTTGTTTTTTCCTGTGCATTCTAAAAGGATTTTTATTCACTTCCTAGATATCGTTATTCTTGACTACTATTCATGTAGGGTCACTTCCTATTGTTTCCTTCCTCCTCTTTTTACTACTGGCACAACATAATCTCTCTAAATCCTTCCTTCTTAGCACAAGCTCTGAAGTAATATCCAACAAGTATCTCTTGCCTTGTCTAAAAATCTTCCTAAGCCTGATTTCATTAAGATTCACTGTGGGTTTGTGTGCTGCATACCAAATGAGCTTGATTCCAATTTTTTTCATCAAAAAAAAAAAACTCTCACCATGTCCATTGCTCAACATTTCTATATGGTGATATAAATGTGGATTACCACCTGTTGCTTTGTGACTTGACAAATATAAAAATATAAATTGCTCCTATATTTCCCAAAGCTACTCAAAGAATAATGTTTAATAGAAAACTGAATTTGAGACTGAAATTCATTGGTGGTTGTTTGAATATGCCATTGCTTCTATTATTATGTGCTGCTAAGCCAAGAAATTCCCGTTACAAGAACTTTCAGGAAAGTGACATAAGACATGAATTGATGTTTAAAAACCATGCCTTCGAGTCATTTCATTTCATTTTCATGTTTGACCCTCCAAAATTTTTTGAGTTGGATCAAAGTAATGCACTGAAGCAATTTTGGCTATAGCTTAAAAAAAGAAAGAAAGAGAGAAAAATTGTACTACTCCTGTTCCCAACCCCAGAGGTTAACTAGGAGCCAGGAATAGCTGCTTCCCAGACTTTATATTAGTAAAATGGGGGAATAAAATAAGGTACACAAAGTTAAGGTCAGGCCAGCATTGCAGAGAAGAGGAAAGAAATATGCATTTACTAAGTACGTACCAGGTGCTACGTTGGCACTAGGCTAACACTTACACATTAAATCTCACTTCATTCTTAGAATAATCTGAAGAGATATTATTATCCCTTCTTATTTCCTAGAGAGAAGCATTTAGGAAGGGGGTGCAGAAGGTGGGAGAGAAGGGCACAACCCCAGTCAGACTTGCTTCTCCTTCTCTGCATGGACAGTGTATAAGAGCACAGGCTCTGGAACCAGGCTGTCTTCAGACTCAGACTCCACCACCTCGCAGTCATGTCACTTCTAGACTTTCATGTGTGCATCAGCATCACCCACACATCCTGCCCCGACAGGTTTCAGTGTCTCATCTATGTACAAAGGCTCTATGCAGCCTCAAATGTTCAGGCCAGTCTCATTTTCATTTTGTTCTTTCCTGCTTTATTTTATGAGGACACCAAGGAAAGACAGCTACATAATTTGTGGGGCCAGTTGCAGAATAAAAAGGCAAACTCCCTTGTTCAAAAAGCAGGGAGAAATGCTGTTAAAAATACTAAAATATAAAGCATTTTTCTTTCTTCACTGATCTCTCAACATTATGGTGATGCAATGACTCAGAATAAGCTTAGAATGAATAAGCTTAACTTAGAAAGACACTATAATGTCTTTTATTTGCTATTTATGTCATTCTAAGCTAAGAAAAATTAAAATATTATATTTTACCATTCGTGTTTATATTGCACGATGCCACTTTAAAATGCAAATAGAAAAGTATTTAATGTACATCCAAAATTACACAATTGATCTTTCAAAGCTTGTGCATGCATATGTACTTCTTTCTTAACAGCACACCTGAGACACTGCACAAATTTAAGTGACTGTCTTTATTTCACTTCTTGATATGCACACATTCTATCAACACTCTCAACCTTTGGCTACTGATGAGTAAGGTAGGACTGAGAGGAAGAGGAATTGTGGACTTCCCTCTCTCTCTCTTTTCTTCTCTGTCATCATTTTCAGTGTAAATAATTAGCTAATACAGAAAAGTAACAGGAGTAATGGTGAAATAAAAGGATTCCTTGACGGTTCATGTTTCTTAGACCACGACTCCCTTCTTTCTGCATTTGAAGCAAGTTCTGGCTTAAATGGAGCATGGCCTCTTGGGGTTGTCAGTTCCCCATTTAGTCATTAAACATAACATATTTACCTTGTACTCATTTTGAGTATCACTGAACTCCCAGTACAGTGGGAACTTCGTTCTTATGAGATATCACAAGCCTTGCATGTGAAACAGCAAACGTGCATATTGTATTTATGGGTCTCCTCTGTCACCACTCATGTTTGCTGCTTCATGGACTTCACTTTCGAAACACAGTTAGAAGTATTAAGAATTTCAAGACAGTGACACAGAGCATTAAACCAAGTAACAGGGCCCTTCGGAACTTAAAGCCTCATGCAAAAGCACAAGTTTCATGCCTTGGCCCTCCTACAGTTACTAATACCAATAAGACCTTATTAAGAGGAAAAAAAACAATTGGGGATCCTGTTAAAAAATTATTTCTAGGATCCAGCTTCAAAGATTCTCACACAAGTGGTATAAGACAGGTTCTAGAAAGCGTATTTTTGAAACACTCCCTAAATGATCATAAAAGACTTCTAGATTTGGAAACACTCTAGAGCAATTCCGAGTCACTTTCTAAGTACCAGCCATGGCAGTAAACTGCTTTTCTTCCTCTTATCTACTCCATCATTCACTACCAGAGTTGACACCCAGGGAAGGTCTAGAGTGGAAGGAGTAGCAGAAGAAATGAAAGCAACCTGAAAGACCCATGGCATGGGAGTAGGATGTTATCATCTGCTTGATGGGCTGATTGGTTCCCTGGCTCTCTTTATCCCCTCCTCTTGGTGCATCCCCAGTCCTTTGCCCTAGTACAGGTCTGTAGGCAAGGGCACCTATAAACTGAAGTCAGCTTTTTTCCCCAGACTGTTTCTTTCCTAGGCTCCTAATTCTATGACTGACCCTCCTACTGCACCTGGTTCTTTAAGCCAGATTCTGAAGAATCACCCTCAACTCCTCTCTCTTCCTCAAATCTTTGCCCAAACTGATCTGTCCTTTCAAACTTTCCTTCCAAGTCCCAAGCAAATTTCCTCCCCCTTTTTCTGTCCCCTCTGTCACTACCTTACTTTATTTAGGTATTTAATGTATTTAGGTGACATTTCCTCTTCTGAATCACTTGAATGACTTTCTAATGAGCCTCCTTATCTACCTATATTCTAGCCTCAACATTACTAAGAGATTCTTCTAACATTCAGATCAAATACACTTCTCTTATTCAAAATCCTTTCATGGTTCCTGAGTCCCTGGTAAAATACTTAAATCATCCATTGTAGCATATTAGTCCCTTAAAGATATAGCCCTTTCTGTCTTTTCAGTTTCCTTTCCTACCACAGGCACTAAATGCTAGTCAAACCCACATTCCCGCAGTTCTTAAGCATACCCTGTTCTTCTCTGCCCCTTCTGGGTTGCTGCAAGTTCTCCCTTCTGATTTAAACAGCACTCTTGGGGGAGGATCCAAGATTGCCAAATAGGAAAAGCTCTGGATTGCAGTTCTGAGCGAAAATACACAGGGTAAGTGATCACTGCATTTCCAAATGAATTTTTACTGCCCACAGACCAGGAGATTCCCTGGTGGAAAAGTGCCACGAGTCTCCAGTGTGGCTCTTTCAGCCTGTGCAGTGGGTCTCCACAAAAAAACTCACACAAATCCAGGCACCATTTCAACTGGCGACTGGAATGCCTAGGAGACACAGCCATCCATTCAACTGAGTAAAAGGGGACTGAAACAGGGAGCCAGGTGATCTGGCTCGGCTGGTCCCACCCTCACAAAGACCAGCAATCTGAAATGCTCTGGATGGAGAGTTTCATAGCAAGCACAGCTGGACCTGGGGACAGTCCAGCTCTGTGGGGGGAAGGGCATCTGCCATTACCGAGGCAGTCCGCCACTACCAAGGCAGTCCACCATTACTGAGGCAGTCCGCCATTACTGAGATTACTGAGGCAGACCACCATTACCCAGGCAGTTCTAACTATATCCCAATAAACAACACTGCAAGGAAGTTCACACATCAGCTGGGCAGAGCCCACAGGAGCTCAGCAACGCCTCTGCTGGCAGACTGTGACTAGACTACCTCCTTACCGGGCAGGGCATCTCTGAAAAAAGTCAGTAGCATGTCAGGAACTTATAAATAAAGCCCCACCTTCCCGGGAAAGAGGACCTGGGAAAAAAAGGTGGTTATGAGTTCCGCTGCAGGAGACTTAAACGTACCTGCCCAGCAGCTCTGAACAGAACAACGGAGCTCACAGCTCAGCCCTTGAGCTCCTATAAGGGACAGACTGTCTCCTCAAGCAGCTACCCGACCCCTGTATAACCAAAGAGACACCTTATAAAGGAGAGCTCAGGCTGACATCTGGCAGGTATCCTTCTGGGACAAAGATAGCAGAAGAAGAAACTGGCAGCAACCCTTACTGTTCTGCAGCCGCTGCAGGTGATCCCCAGGCAAGCAGGGTCTGGAGTGGACCTCCAGCAGTCCTACAGAAGGGGGGCCTGACTGTTAGAAGGAAAACTAAGAAACAGAAAGAAACAACTTCATCAGCAACAAAAAGGACGTCCACTCAGAGACCCCATCTGAAAGCCACCAACCACAAAGACCAAAGGTAGATAAATCCACAAAGACGGGAAGAAACCAGTGCAAAATGGATGAAAATACCCAAAACCAAAATGCCTCTCCTCCTCCAAGGGATCACAATTCCTCACCAGCAAGGAAACAAGGCTGGATGGAGAATGAGTCTGATGAATTGACAGAAACAGGCTTCAGAAGACAGGTAACAACAAACTTCTCTGAGCTAAAAGATCATGTTCTAACCCAATGCAAAGAAACTAAGAACATTGAAAAAAGGTTTGATGAAATGCTAATGAGAATAAACAGCTTAGAGAGGAATATAAATGAATTGATGGAGCTGAAAAACA
>CAUYLG010013154.1:0-103848 GCA_963573385.1 Cacajao melanocephalus | reverse complement strand
ATTGCAACAGCACATCAAAAAGCTTATCCATCATGATCAAGTAGGCTTCATTCTAGGGATGCAAGGATGGTTCAACATACGCAAGTCTATAGATGTAATCCCCCACATAAACAGAACCAAAGACAAAAACTACGTGATTATCTCAATAGATGCAGAGAAGGCCTTTGACAAAATTCAAGAGCCCTTTATGCTAAAAACTCTCAATAAACTAGGTATTGAAGGAACATATCTCGAAAAAAATAAAAGCTATTTACAACAAACCTATAGCCAATATCATACTGAATGGGCAAAAACTGGAAGCATTCTCTTTGAAATCAGGCACTAGACAAGGATGTCCTCTCTCACCACTCCTATTCAATATAGTATTGGAAGTTCTAGCCAGAGCAATTAGGCAAGAAAAAAAAAAAAGGTTATTCAAATAGGAAAAGAGGAAGTCAAATTGTCTCTATGTGCAGATAACATGATTATATATTTAGAAGACCCTATCATGGCAGCCCAAAATCTCCTTAAACTGATAAGCAACTTCAGCAACGTCTCAGGATACAAAATCAATGTGCAGAAATCACAAGCATTTCTAAACACCAATAACAGATTAACAGAGAGCTAAATCAAGAATAAACTGCCATTCACAATTGCTACAAAGAGAGTAAAATACCTAGGAATACAACTAACAAAGGATGTAAAGGACCCCTTCCAAGGAGAACTACAAACCACTGCTCAAGGAAATGAGAGAGGACACAAACAGATGCAGAAACATTCCATGCTCATGGTTAGGAAGAATCAGTATTGTGAAATGGCCATAATGCCCAAAGTAATTTATACATTCAACACTAGCCCCATCAAGCTACCTGGGACCCTCTTCACAGAACTGGGAAAAAACACCTTAAACTTCATATGGAACCAAAAGAGCCTGCATAGCCAAGACAATTCTAAGCAAAAAGAACAAAGCTGGAGGCATCACGCTACCTGACTTCAAACTATACTGCAAGGCTACAGTAATCAAAACAGCATGGTACTGGTACTAAAACAGAGATATAGACCAATGGAACAGAACAGAGGCCTCGGAGGAAACACCACACATCTAGAACCATCTGATCTTTGACAAATCTCACAAAAACAAGCAATGGAGAAAGCATTCCCTGTTTAATAAATAATGTTGGAAAAACCAGCTAGCCATGTGCAGAAAGCAGAAACTGGACCCCTTCCTGACACCTTACACTAAAATTAACTCCAGATGGATTAAAGACTTAAACATAAGACCTAACACCATAAAAACCTGAGAAGAAAACCTAGGCAAAACCATTCAGGACATAGGCATAGTCAAGGACTTCATGACTAAAACACCAAAAGCATTGGCAACAAAAGCCAAAATAGACTAATGATATCTGATTAAACTCGAGAGCTTTTGTACAGCAAAAGAAACAATCATTAGAGTGAATCGGCAACCAACAGAATGGGAAAAAATTTTGCAATCTACCCATCTAACAAAGGGCTAATATCCAGAATCTACGAAGAACTAAAACAGATTTACAAGAAAAAAGCAAACAAGCCCATTCAAAAGTGGGCAAAGGATATGAACAGACACTTTTCAAAAGAAGACATTGATGAGGCCAACAAACATATGAAAAAATGCTCATAATCACTGGTCATTAGAGAAATGCAAATGAAAACCACATTGAGATACCATCTCACACCAGTTAGAATAGCGATCATTAAAAAATCTGGAGACAACAGATGCTGCAGAGGATGTGGAGAAATAGGAACACTTTTACACTGTTGGTGGGAGTGTAAATTAGTTCCTCCATTGTGGAAGACAGTGTGGTGATTCCTCCAGGACCTAGAAATAGAAATTCCATTTGACCCAGCAATCCCATTACTGGGTATATATCCAAAGGATTATAAATTGTTCTATTATAAAGACATATGTACATGTATGTTCATTGCAACACTGTTTACAATAGCAAAGACCTGGAACCAACCTAAATGCCCAACGATGATAGACTGGACAAGGAAAATGTGGCACATACACACCATGGAATACTATGCAGCCATAAAAAACGATGAGTTTGTGTCCTTTGTAGGGACATGGATGAATCTAGAAACCATAATTCTCAGCAAACTGACACAAGAACAGAAAATCAAACACCACATATTCTCACTCATAGGTGGGTGTTGAACAATGAGAACACATGGACACAGGAAGGGGAACATCACACACGGGGGGTCTGTTAGGGGTGAATCGGGGAGGGACAGCAGAGGGCAGGGTGGTTGGGGAGGGATAACATGGGGAGAAATGCCAGGTATAGGTGACAGGGGGATGGAGGCAGCAAACCACATTGCCATGTAGGTACCCATGCAACAATCCTGCAGGCAGGCGGGAGGGAAGGAGGGAGGGAGGGAGGGAGGGAAAGAGGGAGGAAGGGAGGGAGGGAGGGAGGGAAAGAGGGAGGAAGGGAAGGAGAGAGGGAAGGAAGGAAGGAAGGAACGAAGGAACGAAGGAAGGAGGGAAGGAGGGAGGGAGGGAGGAAGGAAAGAGAAGCTTCTCAAAAAACTAGGAATAGAAGGGAACTTCTACAATCTAATAAGGGCATCTAAGAAAAACGTATCGCTAACACCATACTGCTCAAGGACTGAATGCATTCCCCCAAGACTGAGAGAAAGCAAGGATGTCTGCTCTCAGCCTTCTGCTGGACATTGACTAGGGTTTCTAGCCAGTTTGGTAAGACAGAATTTTTAAAAAGACATAAATTGTAAAGGAAACATTAAAAGTTCTTTATAGACATGATTATACTCGTACAAAATCCTAAGGAAATCTTCAAAAAGCCTGCTAGAACTTGTAAGTAAGCTTATCAAGATTTCAAAATAAAAGATCAATACATAAAATCAATTGTATAGAGACCAGCAACAGACAACTAGAAACTGAAACTTTAAAACAACATAATTTAAAATGACCTTAAAAATATAGGAAATACTTTGGGATAAATCTGACAAAAGATGTGTAACTGTAGTACACTGAAAATTACAAAACATCACAAGGAAAAATTAAAGATGACTTAGTAACTAAAGAGATACGCCACAGTCAGAGACTAGAAAACTCAGTATGCTTAAGATATCAATTCTCCCCAACTGTGTCTATAAAATCAACACTCTCAGTCAGAATCGCAGCAGGATTTTTTTGTAGAAACTGAAAACCTTATTCAAAAACTTCATATGAAAATAAAGAGGACCTAGAAGAGCCGAAACAACTTTGAAAACAATGGACAAAGTTAGAAGATGTACACTACCCTATCTCAAGAAGACATTATAAAGTCACAGTAATCAAGATAATGTGGTATTTATGTAAACATATACCTATAGGTCAGGGGAAAAAATAGTCCAGAAAAAAACCCACACATAAAGTCAACTGACTTTTGAGAAAGGTGCTGCAGTAGGCTGAATGATGCCCCTTCATTCCTCACATCCTACCAAAGATAATGTGGAACCTGTGAATACACTCATAGGATCAAAGAGAATTTACAGATGTCATGAAGTCATGGATCTAGAGATGCGAAGATTATCCTGCATCATCTGGGTAGACTCAAAGTAATTACTAGAGTCCTTATAAGCAAGAGGCAGTGGAGTGAGGGAGAAGGTGATGTGGTGACAGAAGCAGAGACAGGAGTGATGTGCTATGAAAATGGAGCAAGGGGCCACAGCCAAAAGATGTAGGTGGCCCCAGATGCTGAAAAAAGCAAGAAACTAATTCTCCTCTCAGATTCTTCTGAAGAAACCAGCCCCACCAACAGCTGAACTTTAACTTGCTTTAGTTGATTTTGAATGCTGGGCCTCCAGAACTGGAAGAATAAATCTATGTTGTTGTAAACCACTGGGCTTGTGGTGAGTTGTTACAGCAGCAACAGAAAAACTAATGCGGGTGCCAAATCAACTCAATGGGGAAAGGATAATATTGTCAACAAATGGTGCTGGAAAAGTTCTTTTTTTCCTCTAATCCCACAGCAGATAAGGCGCTAGAAAAGTTTGAAAGACATATGCAAAGCAATGAACCTTGACTCTTACCTCACTTCATATAAAAAAAGAAACTAACCCCAAATCGATCACAGACCTAACTCTAAGAACTAAAACTTAAAAGAAAACACATTAGAAAATAATAATAATAACTGGGTTTGGCAAAGATTTCTTAAATAGACTCAAGCACAAAGTATAAGAATCAATAAACTAAACTTCATCACGACTTAAAATTTTTTTCTTCAAAAGATACCCTTATCATAAGAGACAAAAAAGAATTGCACTTAATCAAAATTTCAAACTTTTGCACAGCAAAGGACACCATTAAGAAAATGAAAAGACAGCACGGTGGCTCACACCTATAATCCCAGCACTTTGGGAAGCTGAAGCAGGCAGAGCACTTGAGGTCAGAAGTTCAAGATCAGCCTGGCCAACATGGTGAAACACCATCTCTACTCAAAAAAAAATGGAGAGCCGGACATGGTAGCACACGCCTGTAATCCCAGCCACTCAGGAGGCTGAAGCACAATATTCGCTTGAACTCAGGAGGCAGTGGTTGCAGTGAGCTGAGATGGCACAACTGCCAAAAAAAAAAAAAAAAAAAAAAAGAGAGAGAGAAAGAGAGTGAAGAGACAACCCAAGAATGGAAGAATGGCAGAAAATATTTGCAAATTATATGTCAGGTAAAGGAACTGTATCCACAATATATAAGGAATAACTCAACAATAAAAAGACAATTAGCCCAATTCAACAATAGCAAAGGAACTGAACAGACATTTCTCCAAAGACAATACAAAAATAGTCAATAAGCACATAAAAAGATGCTCCATGTCATAAACACAAATTAAAATCACAATGCAATATTGCTTCACAATGGCTATAACTAAAAAGACAGATAATAAGTGTTGGAGAAGACAGGAAAAAAATCTGAATCCTTGTACATTGCTGATAGGAATGTAAAATGGTGCAGCCACTCTGAAAAAGTTTGGCAATTTTGGAAAAAATTAAACTTTATCTACCGTATGATCCATCTACTCTTTTCCCAGTATTTACCCAAGAGAAATAAAAGCATGAGTCCATACAAAGACACATACAAAAATGTTCATAGCAGCTCTTCTCTAAGAGTCAGTAACTGGAGGAAACTTACATGACTACAAACAGGTGAATGGATACATCCATTCAGTGGAATATTATTCGTGAATAAAGGAATGAGCTGTTGACAAACACATAAACATGAATGAATATCAAAAATATTTATGCTAAATAAATGAATGAACCTGCCTTTAAAAAACAGTACATACTGCATGATTCCCTTTATATAAACTTCTAGAAAATGCAGACTAATCTATAGTGACAGAAAGCAGATCAGTGGATGTCTGGGGACCCTAGGGGTACAGAGATATAGAACAGTGAGGCAGCCAGAAACTTCTGGAGGTAATAGTATGTTCTTTATCTTGACTGTGGTGGTGATTTCACGGGTAGATGTATATGTCAAAATTCATCAAATGGTACATTTTAAATATGTGCAACTTATTATATGTAAAGTATCATACCTCAGTAAAGGTAAAAATATGGGGGAAAAGTGAATTTTCCCCTAACAATCCCCATACCACTAGGGTGACCACACATCCCTGGTTGTCCAGGACAGTCCCAGTTGACATCTTCCGTCCTGACTTTCCATCTGGTCACTGCCTCCCTCCCCTACAGACTCAAAAAGTATCTCGGCCTGGATTAAAATTCTACAGTCACCCTGTTTACAACTCCCATCATGTTGTGAAAATCAGATCAAATTCTAAAAGTGCTATATCACAAAGAGTAATAATCTCAATGAACTATAAAATACCAAATTTTAAAAATACATGTTTTCATAGTGATATTTAAAAAAAAAAAAAACAGAACAATGATCCTGATTAATCAACTTTGGAAGTTGCCGCAGTACCAAATCATTTTTCTAAAAACTAGTTAAAAAGGACAGAAGGGGAACGATGAAACATTTATCTTTTCTTTCCCATATGAACTGTAACAAGGTAGGCCAACGGTTGATGAAACAACATTCTTCTTTACAAAAGAATTACAGCTAATGAATGCATAAACAATGACAAGATTCTAAAACCCTTTACAACCTCTGAGCAATGATCATCAGTTACTGCTAAAATCATTAGACAAAGGGCTGATGGGGAGCTTTGTAATGGATGGTTTATGTTGGCTAATACCTGAACACGTGATTAATCTTAATATCACAAAAAGTGAAGAACCAAACATGATCTGCCTTTTGATGTGATGCGAAGAATTAGCCTAAAGAGCTGACGGCAGTTGCTACCGGGGAAGGAGAAATGCAGAGGCGGAAACAGGAGCGTGGATTATTCTTTGCAGGTGCACTCTCATAGAATGATTTGATTCTACTACCACACAGAGATTTTTTAAACTGAGATACAATTCATCTACCTACAATTCACCTTTTCAAAGTGGACAATTCAGGTCAGGTGCAGTGGCTCATGCCTATAATCCCAACACTTTGGGAGGCCAAGGCGGGTGGATCACTTGGGACCAGGATTTCGAGACCAGCCTGGCCAATACGGCAGAACCCAGTCTCTACTAAAAACACAAAAATTAGCCGGGCGTGGTGGTGTGCACCTGTAATCCCAGCTACTTGGGAGGCTGAGACACAAGAATCTCTTGAACCCGGGAAGCAAAGGTTACAGTGAGCGAAGATCACGCCACGACACTCCAGCCTGGGTGACACAGTAAGGCCCTGTCTCAAAAAAATAAAGTGCACAGTTCAGTGTTTTTTAAACAGAAGTCTTTCATTAATTAAAAAAAGGTTAAATCTAAATTGATATGTGGCTACTGTATGATTCCATTCATACGAAACGCCTAGAATAGGCAAATCCGTAGAAACAGAAAGAAGTATAGTGGTTGCTAGGGGTTGGGGTCAGGGGTGGGGAAATGGAATTAACTGCTGACAGGCATGAGGTTTCCTTTTGAGGTGATGAAAATATTCTGGACATAGACTGTGATAGTTGTACAACTCTGTACAGTGAGCCATGATCATGTGACTGCACTCCAGCCTGGGTGACAGAGCAAGACCCTATCTCATAAATAAATAAATAAATAAATAAATAAATAGAAAGCCTGTCAGGCTGAATCACAAAGCAAAATCCAACCACCTGATTTCATCACTTCTAAGGTGTATATTTTTTCACATTTTAGCATCTGCAATATCAAGATATGATTTATAATTGCTGTCAGCCAGACAGAGGCCAACATGTAGCTCAGACCTTGTGAAAACTCGGTCTTTGCTCTTGAAGCTGTCACGTCTTCATGTAAGTGTTGTGCACTGCTAGAACCACAGGCGGAGAGTTAATGCCATCACCCAATGATTCATTACTGAAACATATCATCGTACATTCAGTCAGGTGCCAGAACACAGCAACAGGACATACATTTGATATTAGAGAAGTAAATATTCCCTGGCCGGGCTCTGTGGCTCACACCTGTAATCTCAGCTACTTGGGAGCCTGAGGCAGGATCATTTGAGTTCAAGAGTTCCAAATCAGCTTGGACAATATATTAAGACCCCATCTCTAAAAATATTTTAAAACATTAGCCAGGGTCTGGTGTGGTGGCTCACACCTGTAATCCCAGCACTTTGGGAGGCCAAGGCGAACGGACCACTTGAGGTCAGGAGCTCGAGACCAGCCTGGCCAACAGGGTGAAACTCCGTCTCTACTAAAAATACAAAAATTAGCTGGGCATGGCAGTGGGCGCCCATAACCCCAGTTACTCAGGAGGCTGAGGCAGGAGAATCACTTGAGCCCAGGAAGCGGAGGTTGCAGTGAGCCGAGGTCTTGCCACTGCACTCCAGCCTGGGCAACAGAGGGAGACTCCATCTCAAAAAAGAAAAAAAAAAAAAAAAATTAGCCAGGAAGATCCCTTGATCCCAAAAGTTGGAGGCTACAACGAACTATGAACACACCACTGCACTCCTGCCTGGGCAACAGATTGAAACGGTCTCCAAAAAAAGAAAGAAAAGAGAGGAAAGAAGTCAAAGGGAAAGGAAGAAAGAGCAGGAGCAAGAGTGAAAGAGAAGGAGCAAGACAGAGAGAGAGAGAAAAAGAGAGACAAAGAGAAAAAAAAGAAAAAAGATTCCTGGTTGAAATAACAACAATTAAGGCCTTTAGAGAACCTAAGAAAGGAAAATCTCCCAAGTAGAGGAAGTTGTATCAGGTTTTGTTACTCAAATATGGTCAAAAGGACTACCTACCACCCACTGAGTAACACCAGCTGAAGGCAGAAGTTGCAAAATCACTAGGAAGGGAGGAAAGAAAGTTCAAAGCAATGAGGGGGTGATGTGATGATTCACTCACCATAAGGAACTGAGCTTAATCATTTTTAAAAGAAAGAAAAGAACACTGCAAAATGAATCTCCACTTACAGGATACATTTTTGTGCCTTGTCAATTACCTCTTTCCTTTAAGTCTTTTCAAACTGCCCTTCAGAAAGCTTCACTGCTAGTTTATTAACCTTTTCTTGATAAAAGATAAACTGAGATCTTGTGCATATTTCTCTCTATTCAAAATGACAACATAATCAGCAACTATCATGCCTTAAATTTAACTTCAGGAACACGGCTTTCTAAAAGTTTAGAGACAGAACGTGAGAATATGAAGCACTCAAGATTACTCAGCTCTCCCCCCTCATTCGTATTTACAACACATTCCCCAGGGGGAGAGAAATTCATTCTGCTGCATGGCTCAGCATGATTCACAAATTGCAGGCTAGCATTTTGAAATGTCATTTTTATTGATCTGCATTTGATGTTCCATTTGCCCTTCCTGGAGTATACAAATTATGTTTATGGCATTTCTCTAATAGCGGACTTTGAAAATCTCAGTTTAAATGAGATCTGAAAAAAAATAACCAAATGAAATATCAACGAAACAAAACTATTTGGATGCACATAAATTAATGTTGATTTTAGCATTTAAATATCTTCCCTAAGACTTCATAGGTCACAATAAGGGTGAAAACATAATACATAATAAACATAATAACACATTTCAGAGCATAACAAGCAGCTAAAAACTATTTTTAAAAAGCAAATCTCAGGCACAAAATGTAAATATGTCAACCGAACACATATAAAACATAAAGCATGGTTCAAAGAGAGATTCGAAAAATGAAAATCAAATCCTATTCTGTAAACCTAGAAATCTGTTCAGCGCTACCAGTCCCATAATAAAAATCAGCTAACAGGTCAGTTTATCTTGCTAGCTACCATAAGTCCTTACAAATGATTTAAAAAATAAATTAGTCAATGAAAATCTATTGTAACTGCACAAAAATATGAAAAATTGGTTTTATAGAACATGCATATTTAAGAATCAGTATAAAGTTTAAATGCAGTTTAATATTTTCAAATATAATAGTTGTTTAATAAGCTAACTTATAAATGAGTTATACAAAATTAAATTATCCACATTAGAAAACAATTACAATCTCAGCAATAGTACATCGTCCTTAGGAAGACATAAGAATGAACTGCTAGTCTGAAGCTGAAGACAGAGAAAGAAAATAGTTATTTACTATGCCTTTGATTTTAAAAAGCCAAAATTAAAACAGGACTCTCTATCTTAAGACACTGAATGTTTTCAGAAGAGTGATTTCAAACTGTTTGCTCCATAGAAAGCATATAATAAAGCATAGGAACACTGATTACAAAGTGATACAGTGAAATCAGTAATATTAAACTTCTACCCATCTTCTAAAACCTGTTCACATGCCCTCTCCTTACCCTGTACTGATCACCTAGGCCACAAATTAGCCCTAAGGCTTCTAACTTCCAAGTCACTTACTGTTTTCTGTGAATACCTTGGATACTTAACATGCCTTACTTTACACTATATAATCTTTATCTATATATCTCAACTCCATTACTAGCATTTTAAGCGCTTTTTGAGCCCTCGACAAATACCTGCTGAATGAATGAATGAGTGTATGACTAAGTGGACAGATATTTGGATGGAGACTTCTGGCAACAAAATCCAAGATAATGGGTCATAGGTGATTTAAGATATTGAAAAGCATTTTATTGAGATAAGCTGGCAAGAATTAGCACTAGATAAAACATGAAATTATAGCCCCCCCAAAAAAAATATTTTGGAAATTCTTTAATAATTCACATTTTAGCAAGCTTTTATGTTCTAATTAATATAAAATATGAATTTCAAAATTATTTTTTTGAGACTGAGTCTCACTCTGTCACCAGGCTGGAGTGCAGTGGCGCGATCTTGGCTCACTACAACCTCCACCTCCTGGATTCAAGAAATTCTCCTGCCTCAGCCTCCCAAGTAGCTGCAACTACAGGCACACGCCACCACATCCAGCTAATTTTTGTATTTTTTGTAGAGATGGGGTTGCACCATTTTGGCCAGGACGGTGTCAATCTCCTGACCTTGTGATCCGTCCACCTCAGCCTCCTAAAGTGGTGGGATTACAGATGTGAACCACCATGCCTGGCCATTTCAAAAATTGTTTTATCAAATAAACATACTCTGGCAATACAAAGATAAGAACAGTGGTTTAGGCCTGGTGCGGTGGCTCACACCTGTAATCCCAGCACTTTGGAAGGCCAAGATGGGCGGATCACCTGATGTTAGGAGTTTGAGATCAGCCTGGCCAACATGGTAAAATCCTGTCTTTACTAAAAATACAAAAATTAGCTGGGCATGGTGACAGGTGCCAGTAATCCCAGCTACTCAGAGGCTGAGACAGGAAAATCACTTGAACCCAGGAGGTGGAGGTGGCAGTGAGCCGAGATCACGTCACTGCACTCTAGCACTCTAGCCTGGGTGATGAGAGTGAAACTCCACCTCAAAAATAAATAAATAAATAAAAGAGAGACTGAAAAACAATAAAAAATAGAAAAATAAAGTACAGTGGTTTAGCTCTAAACTAAAATTTTATTATGCATAGAAATAAGATCACCTAGATTTTCTGACAGAATTTAATTAAATCACCAATATCCTTCTAACAGAAACATGCTTATCAGATAAGAGTAAGTGTTAAGGACAGAATACAAAACTATGTATACATTCTGGCCACAAACAAACCTGGCATAGGGAAAAAAGCCAGGAGGAAATCATACAAAATGACCAAGGTGATGAGTTCAAAGGAAGAAACCACAGGCAACGTGTTTCTACTTTCTCCATCTTCAATACTTTATTTTCTTTCAATAATCACTATGATAGTTCTCTCCATAGTCCTTACCTTTTATCTCCTTATATATCCTCAAATTAAATCACCATACATCATATACTACTATCTGCTTTTACATTTAAAAATAACCCTTTAGAATCAGGCATCAGATGAGTCACAGCTTAGTACTTCTCACAGCATGAATAATATGATAAAGTATAACTCCTACAAGCCTCAATTTTCTCATCTAAGCAAACCACCTCTGCAGGACTAAATAATATCTCATGTAAAACACCTAGCACAGTGCGTACCTCACAGTAGGGCTCCATTTTCCTTTTTTTTTTTTTGAGACAGGGTCTCACTCTGTCACCTAGGCTGGCTAGAGTGCAATGGCACAATCTCGGCTCACTACAACCTCTGCCTCCCAGGTTCAAGCAATTCTCCTGCATCAGCCTCCCAACGAGCTTGGATTTCAGGCGCCTGCCACCATGCCTGGCATATTTTTGTAATTTTAGTAGAGATGGGATTTTACCACGTTGGCCAGGCTGGTCTCAGAACTCCTGACCTCAAGTGATTTGCCCACCTTGGCCTCCCAAAGCGCTAGGATTATAGCTGTAAGCTACTGCACCCAGCCTCAATTTTCTTTAATTCCCTTTTCAAGATGTTTTGGGTGATGACTGAATTCCCATACAGTAAATACATAGACATCTCTGATTAAGCACTGTAGTTAAGGGGCAATCATGTTATCTTGAGAAATGCCTCCTGTATCAAAGGACTTTAAAATCTACTACTAAGCAGCTCAGGAAAAATATTATACGTTTCCCCAGTACTCCTCTGTGCTTAGTCTAGATGAGGTCTCACAATCTTTCTGAACACAGCAGCCCAGATAAAATGAAGGAGCTGCCATAAAAGTGAAAACCTATTTGTCACCAGTAATCTAGACAAGAGGATTTTTAAGGAGCTTCTTCTAGCCCATACTGTATAATGTCAGTGACACAGGTGAGGGATAAATTCTTTTCACAAGTTTGTCAAAAAAATTAAATCTATGACTCAACTCTAATCCACCCAATAAAACATTTCAACCATGCAGATTTTTTAAAATAGATGTTTATAGCTTTTTCAAATTTGTGTGGTTATTTCAAAAAAGAAACATCACAGCAAATCTTCATGACAATGATTTGAAAATGGGTTCTGATCTATACACCAAAAGCACAAGCAATAACAAAAAAATGGATAAAGTGAACTTCATCAAAATTAAAACTCCTGTGCTTCAAAGGACATCATGAAAGTGAAAAGACAACCTACAAAATGGGAGAACATACTTGCAAATCATTTATTCAGTAACGGTGTAATACCCAGAACATATAAAGAACTCCTGTGACTCAACAACAAAAAGATAACCCAATTAAAAATGGATGAAGGACTTGAATAGACATTTCTCCAAAGATCATACATAAAGAGCCAATAAGCACATGAAAAGATGATTCACATCATTAGTAATTTGGTGAAAAACAAAAAATCACATCTGCAATGACATACCACTTCACAATTACTAGGATGGCTATTATCAAAAAAACCATGAAATAGTAAGTGTTGACAAGGATGTGGAGAAATTGGAACACTGATATATGCCTGGTGGGAATGTAAATGGTGCGGCCACTATGGAAAACAGTTTGGTGGTTCCTCAAAAAACTAAACACAGAATTACTGACAATTCCACTTCTAGGTATATACCCAAAAGAATTGAAGACAGGGTCTCAAACTAATATTTGTATATCAACGTTCACTGCAGCATTATGCACAACAGCAAAAAAGTCGACACAACGCAAGTGTCCATCAACAGATGAACAGATTTTTAAAATGTGATATATACAGATAATGGATATTATTCAGTTATAAAAAGGAATACTGTTACAGATTACAGGCATGTGCCACGACGCCCAGCTAATTTTGTATTTTTGGTAGAGATGGGGTTTCTCCATGTTGGTCAGGTTGGCCTCAAACTCCTGGCCTCAGGTGATTCACCCACCTCAGCCTCCCAAAATGCTAGGATTACAGGCGTGAGCCACCACACCCGGCCACCGTGAATGTACTTAATGTCACTGAATTGCACACTTGAAAGTGATTAAAATGGCAAATTTTGTTATATATATATATATAACTACAATAAAAATAAATAAATGAAAGTAAACTTAAAGGCACAGAAAAAGACAATAACAAATAAAGAAATATGACAGCTAAACTAATAAAGAAAAATGACACCACATCGGTACCTTTCCACACACTGCCTTCGGGATAGGGGAGGCTGACATCTTCGGTTATGAGCTTCTCGGGCAGCAAGTCTAGCTCCTGACAACTGAAAGAGAGTACAAAACCCACTGAATAAAGTATGAAGCGTCTATCATCCTAGAAGAACTGGTATCACATTCTGACATCAAGAGGCCAGAAATTCAACAAATTCAACATGCATTCATTTCAGGGGAAAACAAAACAGTGAAAACTGAGAAAGTTCTAGAGCAGCTTGAAGCAATATCCAGCATATTAAAGCACTGAGAGATAAACGCACATATGTTCACTGTAGCATTATCTACAATAGCAAAAAGGACACGAGCCAAGCATTCACCTTAATGGGTCTGCAGAAGAGTGGTATATAATACTGTTTTTCCATAAACCTAACAAAACTGAAAATTCTCTTGTCAAAGCTTTCAGAAACTTCAACTGGAGCTGAGTCCAAGAGGACACCAAGCTCATAACTCTATCTCTAAGTGCCTTCATTGGTCATCTAATAGCTGTATAAGGGACGTTCAATGCAAATGTTCAAAAAAAGTGTTTTTTAACACTTTCTGGAGTGATCATGATTTCTCTTTAGTGAGAAATCTATATTTCCCAACAGTGCTATGGACTGAATGTTTGTGCCCCCTAAAATTCATATGTTGAAGCCTTAACCCTAGTGTGTTATGTTGAAGCCTTAACCCCAGTTCATATGTTGAAGCCTTAACCTCATTTAAATGAGGGGCCTTTGGAAGGTAATTAGGTCAAGAGGGTAGAGCCATCAGGAATGAGATTAGTGTCCCTCTAAGACAGACAGTGCTTGCTTCCTCTTTCTGGGAAATGAGGATATAATGAAAGGATGGCCGTCTGCAAATCAGGAAGAGGACAAGACCTATACCAGACACTGGATCTGCCAGCATCTTGATCTTGGACTTTCCAGTCTCCAGAACTGTGAGAAACAGATGTCTGTCGTTTAAGCCACACAGCCTATGGTACTTCTGTGATAGAAGCCCAAGCTAAGATAGAAGATCAGCCACCCAGTATTACCACTTCAGAGAGTTTAACAGTGAATTAAGACTTTGAGACAGTAGTTTCAGATATCAGTAATCACAGAAGGCATGAAATCCAGTTTTCTGAACCAACAAACATAGTATCTCCATCTCTCTTAAGAGATTTATCTCATATGTTCAGACCGCATATTTTTGTTTACACATTCTCAATAAAATTGCCAAATATACCAAAAATAAAAAAAAAAATTAAAAAGTTGATATACCTTTTCATCTTCCCACTGAAAAAAATTACAGTCTTTTCTATCTCTACAGGCTGAACATGCATAAAACCTCCGAGTTTCTTCTTTCCCTTGGGTTACCTTTACAAACAGAAGAGTGGGTCCTAGTTCCAGAATAAAAAAAGAAAAGTGTCAAACAACGGTCATCTACATCAAGTTACTTTTCACCACCCTTAAATAAAATTTGTTTGAGCTTTATGCACAATTTATCATAATTAAATTCATCTCTTTGGTCGTTATTTGCTTTTGTTTTTTTGTTTTGTTTTATTTTCTTGAGACAGGGTCTCCCTCTGTCGCCCAGGGCGGAGTGCAGTGGCACGAACATGGCTCACTGCAACCTCTACTTCCTAGCCTCAAGCGATCCTCCTGCTTTACCCTCCCGAATAAGCTGGAACTACAAGCGCCAGTCTCCAGCTGTTTTTATTTTTTGTAGAGACGGGGTATCGCCATTTTTGTCCAGGCTAGTCTCAAACTCCCGGGCTCAAGCGATCCGCCTGCCTCGGCCTCCCAAAGTGCTGGGACTACAGGGGCACACCACCACGCCGACTTCTCTGTGTTTAATGAATGTTTCTTTTCTCTCTGTTAACATTCTCGCAGTAACTACTTTCAAATAATTTTTGAAAACTGGTCTCTCCAGAAAGAAAATGCTATTGTGAGTATAGTTGCTGTCTCCGTTGTGAATGTTACAAACCTGAGACTAAAACAAGGAAGGGGGACTCAGAGAATTGAGGACTTTGACATCTCTTGCGAGGTTACCCTTGCAGTGAAAACCTGAGCTTTGAGCTGGACACGCCCACTTTCTGTAAGTTAGGGAAAACTGAGTCTAGTTCCCAGGCAAGAATTACACTCTGTCTTTCTTCCTATTTATTTTTGAAAGGACAGCAAATCAACAAATGAACTCCCCAAGTACTTGTCAACGAGAACTATTCAATACCATGCATCCTTCTCTTTGCCTATGCCCCCCCTACAAAAGAGATGAAACAGTCCTGGAGCCAAAATCACAACAGTGAAGACTTGCTCTGAATGCTTCTCAAGGAAGTTGAAAAACACCACGTTCCGAGGAAGGAGTATTTTCTAGGCAGCACATGGTGAGACAAAGAGGCAGATAAACATACACGAGCCCCAAAAGCCACTTCAAAGCCAACTCACACCCTCAGCGCCCAGCAGTTAGGCTGAGCCCAGACTCTGACCCACCGTGAGGACACAGCGGGGCCGGGACGGCGGGCCCCGAGGGAAGCACCACCTCTATTCCCGAGCTCCCTCGGAGCCCTGCGCTGCCCTCTACCTCCACAGCTTCAAGCCCATCCCTGGGGGCCGCCATCTTCCCGCCGCCGTCCCGAAAGCCTCAGTACGATCCAAGAAAGCTGAGAAAGAGCGTTCCTGCAACCAACAGAGACCCACAGCGCCCTCACGCGTTGAGGAGGAGCTAGGGGGCTGCCGCGGCGGAGGCCACGCCCCGAAACGCAGTCCCCGCCCACCCAGGGGCTGCACCTAAGCGGCCCCTAGCGGTGGGGTTCGCAAGTCACTGGTGGGACCTGTGCCATGAGCTCAGCGCCTGAAAGCAGCCTCCTTTCTTACGAATACAGCCCAGGAGGTGAGATGATTTGAACAAAGATTTGGCTGTATTGTAGGTCCAAAAGGCAGCATTACCACCTCCGCCAAATAGCTGAAATGGCTGCAGCAGCTGCGACTGATGAACCATTCTTTGTTTTTCAAAGTCACAGCCACTGCTTCATCCTCTTACAACTTGGGCAACACTGAAACTTGCACATCATAGTTGCATACTCATTGACATTTATGCATTAGAAAGAAAGAAAACTGTCCCGATTTGCAGATGACATGATTGTCCACATTTTAAAAATTCCAAAGACTCTATAGGAAAACACCTTTGGTTTAAACTGAGTTCAGCAAGGTTGCAGGATATGAGATAAACATACAAACAGCAACTGGATTTCTAAATACTAGCAATGATCACAAGAACACTAAAATTAAAAATAGAATACCACTTACAATCACTCCAATAAATGAAATAGGTGTAAATCTAACAAAATATGTACAGGGCTTTACGTATACTAAAAACTCCAAAATACCTGATTAAAAAAAATCAAGGCCGGGTGCAGTGGCTCACACCTGTAATCCCAGCACTTTGGGAGGGCCGAGGTGAGAGGACTGCTTGAATCCAGGAGTTCGAAACCAGCCTGGGCAACAAAGTGAGACCCCGCTATAAATAAATAAACAATTTTTAAAGTTTAAAAAAAAAGCAAAGAATAAACAAATGCAGAAACGTGTTAAATTCATAAATTAGAAGACTCGACATAGTAAATATGTCAGCTCTTTCCAAGTTTAATGCATACAGAGGTTTAGCACAATTGTTATAAAAATCCCAGCCAGATTTTTTTCTGTAAGTTTAGACAATATTCTGAAATTTATATGGAAAAGCAAGGGAATTAAAATAGCTAAAAAACAATTTTGAAAAAGAATAATGAAGGGAGGAATCAACCTACTCAATTTCAAGTCTTACAGTGCAGTAGTCAAGACGCATCCATGTGTCTGTGGTTGCAGATGAAACAGTCTACATATTATTTAAAGAACCACTGGGGCATGTGCCTGGTTAATATTACACATTGAGTGCTATGGTTTCTTAAATGTAGAAACATGGCTGTTTTTCTTTCACGTTTCACGTAATAGTTTCACTCAAATTCTCCATCCGCACCGGTAGCATCTGTGTCTTTGCTGTACCAGTGTCCCCTTTCTTCAAGATGTCCAGCACATATTTTCAGTGTATATTATCTGTGGATGTCTTTTCTTTTGAGATAGGAAACTTTCTACAGCTATGATGATACTTTTGGATACTATCTCAAGACCTAACTAGCTGGACACATATTCTCAGGACCTCTTGAGACAGTGCCTCAGGCAGAATGAAAAATAAAAGACCTAACTACCTACTCACATGAACTCTAGCACTTTCATTTACATGTCTGTTTTAGATGTACACATTTGTGATCTTAAAAGGCTTGTTTAAAATTTGCAACTGAATTTGTAAACTCATAAAACCAGAGTTACTGAGTCCATATTTTCTCTTTCTCTTTTAAATAATGCTGATTCTGTGAGGCAACCTCTCTAAGCAGCCAAAACCAGTGCAGATGTGCAGCCTTTACAGATAAGCTTCCCCAAACAGTAAAAATACAACAAAGGTTGATGCAAATAAGGTAGATGGGAGGGCATGGCAAAACGCGAGAGATGCTGAAGGTTTCAAACATCAGGCCATTCCCTCTTTGCAGAGGGATAACGTTGGGGAGAAAAAAAAAACTCACCTTATTTTCAGATATATATAGTAAATAACCTGTGTTAAATATTTACTGATGGGGTTATGAATATGACCAATAAGTTATACATGTTTCGTTTAATTTCCTGATAGTGTTTTTAGTCTATACAGGAAAATGCTTGAGTTGAGACATACTGATTCAGCAAGGTTCTGAAAGGAAGCCAGAGACAGAACTGAAAACAGGTCCCTTAAGTCCTAAGCGCCAGGAGAGACCTATATTACATTTATCACACAGAGTGTGACCCCGGGTTGCTAAGACCGCTGGAACTCAGCCACTCTCCCAACAGATTGTCTGGTCAAACTGGTGAGCTTCTTAAGAGGCCTGGTAGTCTCCTTCCATGGCTTTATTAATAGAACAAATCAGTGTCTTTTGAAAAACATTCAATTCCCAAATCTCCGTCAGAGAAAAGATGGTGAGAAGATCATGAAGATGGCTGAAGCCAGAGGAGCGTTCTGTAGGGGGTCTCACTGTCTTCTCTGTCTTCCGATATCAGGGTCCCAGTTTTCCTTTGGGAAGCCAGCCCTCCTGATTTCAGCCTGTGTAGGGTGAGAGGTGTAAAAAATGGCAGGGACTGGCTTGGATTTGGGCAGGTGGCTTGGAGCTTCTGCTGGAAGGTTGAAAAAGAAGGTGTCACGATTGGATGTTTTCATCTCAGTAGCATTCATGACGTTGATTTCTCTTGCCTCTGAGGGGTTCAGCTCTCCAGTGTTGCCTGGGCTGAGTCACGCATCTAGTGGTTGGCTCATCCAGGATTATCTTAACCCATTTATGCCTGAGGTTGCAGTTTTTGAATTTTTGCAATCAGACCTTGGCGATGACCTTGAGCAGATATAAGTAACGCCCACATGCTTAGCGTTCCAATAATGGACCACTAGGCATAAACGGGTTGGGGCCAGGATAACTCAGCTCTGCTCTGTGTCTCTCCTCCTCCTCCTTCTGGAACCACCAGGACAGCCTGGGCATATCTTTCTCATGGGGACGGCAGGTGCAAAAGAGAACCAGCAGACACAGACAAGCTCCGGGAGGCCTGGGCTTGGGATCACACCACTCTCACTTCCATGTCATTGTTCTGGCTCAAGCAAGTCACATGGGCCAAGCATTGCAAAGTTACATGGCAAAGAACGTGATCAGGAAATGGTGAAGAATCAGGGTCCACGACACAATCGACCACATAAGGCTTCTTCACCAGGGCGACCAAGTAGCCAGTGGAAATGCTTCCCACCCCTTGAGGAGCACCTGCCTTAGAAGGAACCCAAGAAGAAAAAAGCAGAACCAGGAGACAGGAAGGTGTGAGGACACCGTGTGAGCACCTAGATCCAGCCATGCCTGAAGCTTTCCGTTACACAAGTCTCATAAATTCCTCAGTGGCTCCTTAAGCCAGTTGGAGGGTTGGTTCTATCACTCACAATCAAGAATGCTAATTAATGCTCTGTGGCTGCAGCCATAACATTGGATGGATGTATCTGTCCTTGAAGTCCTTTTCCAGTCACAATCAGCTCACTCTGACCTTCTTTCTCCGTGCCACACTCCCTACGGACCTGCCTGCTTTCCTCCCTCCCTCCTCTCCGGCCTTTGTGGAGGAACCTGGTCTCTTGTCTTGCTGCCCCAAACTGTTTTTTGTTGTTCTGTTTTAAGGCGAAAGTGATGGGGAAGACCAGCCACGAGAATAAAACCTACACAGACCCTGCCACAGCAGCCTCTGCTTTCCAGTGCTGGATCCCGACACCCCTGCTGAGACGGCCCCACGGCCCCCTTGACTTCCTCTCCCTGATTTCCAAGAGTAAAGCTCACCAAACCTTTTCCCGGCCCTGAAAAGTCTCAACTGTGAAAACTTGGCTGGGAAAGGACCTGGATACAAAGGGACTCTGTGTAGCCTTCCTTAGATCTTTGAAAAACAGCGACAACACTGCTGAACAAAACACCCTGAAACTAAGGATGCTTTCTGATAAGCTATTGAGATTCACTGGTCATTTCTGCTGTGCTGGACAGGAGCCCCCACGCAACGGGCCTTTCAGACACCAATAAAGACCCGTGGCGTGGGACTTCTGGGACTTCGTCTATCCATATCTTAAGGAGCTGCCCTGTCCCCCATCTTCCTGCCTGAATATGATGCCTCTCTGGCATGAAAGCTGGGAACGAAGTGCAGGAGAGAACGTGTGTGTGTGTGTGTGTGTGTGGTACATGACTGCTTCTTGTAAACGCATAGAAATGAAACCTCAGATAAATAAATCTGGCTGGGTATGATGGCTCCCTCCTGTAATCCCTGCACTTTGAGAGGCTGAGGCAGGCAGATTACTTGAAGTCAGGAGTTTAAGAACAAGTTGGCCAACACAGTGAAACACTGTCTCTATTTTAAATACTAAAATCAGCCAGGCGTGGTGGTATACACTTGTAGTCCCAGCTACTAGGGAGGCTGAGGCAGGAGAATAGCTTGAACCTGGGAGACAAAGGCTGCAGTGAACGGAGATCAAGCCACTGCACTCCAGCCTGGGCAACAGAGTGAAACTCTGTCTCAAAAAAAAATTATATTACCTGCAACAAAGGTAATTTGACTTCTCCCTTTCCACTTTGGATACCCTTTATTCCTTTCTCTTGTCTACCTGCTTTAGCTAGGACTCTAGTATTATGTTAAAACAGTGGTGCAAGTGAGAATCCTTGTCATGCACTAGATCTTAGAGAAAAGGTTTCCAGTGCTTTCCACATTTTGTGTAATAGTAGCTGTGGGACTGTCATCCACAGCTGAAATTGTTTTAAGAAATGTTGCTTCTATACCCAATTTTTGAGGGGTTTTATTACAAACAACATTGAATGTTATAAAATGCTTTTTCATCATCAATTGAAATGATTATATGGTTTTGTTCTTCATTCTGTTGATATAATGTATCACATTGATTTGTATATGCTGAATCATACTTGTATACCTGGAATAAATCCCACTTGGTCATGATGAATAATCTTTTGGATGTCTTGTTGAATTTGGTTTGCTAGTATTCTGTTGAGGATTTTGCCACCAATGTTGATCAGGGATACCAGCTTGTAGTTTCTTTTTTTTTTTTTTTTTTTTTTTTGTGTGTGTGTGTGTATCTTTTTCTCATTTTGGAATCAAGTTAATACCAGCCTTGAGTGAGTTTGGAACTATTCTCTATTTTTTAGAATAATTTGAGTAGAAGTGGTATTAGTTGTTGTTTTTTAAATGTTTGGTAAAATACAGCAGCGAAGCCATTGGGTCACAGACTTTTCTTTAATGAGAGAGCATTATACTATGGCTTTGACTTCATTATTTGTTACTGGTCTGTTCAGTTTTTGGATTTCTTCATGAGTGAATCCTGATAGGTTTTCTGTGTCTAGGAACGTATCCATTTCTTCTAGATTTTCTAATTCATTGACACATAGTAGAACCTAATGATCCTTTGAAGTTCTACAGTATCAGTGGTAACGTCTTCTTTTTCATCTCTGACTTATTTACTTGGGTTTTCTCTCTTTTTCTTAGTTACTCTGGCTAAAGTTTTGTCAATTTTGTTTATCTTTTCAAAAAACCAACTTTACATTTCATCAAACTTTTGTATTGTTTTATTCATTTCAATTTTCTTTCTGCTCTGGTCTTTATTTTTTTTTTTTTTTACTAATTTTGTGTTTGATTTACTCTTGCTTTTCCACTTCTTTAAAATACATTGGTAGGTTGTTCATCTAAAGTTTTTCTACTTTTTAAAAATAGACACGGATAGCTATAAACTTTTCTTTTAGCATTGCTTTCACTGTATCCGATAGGTTTTGGTATGTTGTATTTCCATTATCATCTGTTTCAATAATTTTTTTAGTTTTTTCATAATATCTTCATTGACTCACTGGTTATTGAGGAACAAATTGTTTAATTTCTATGTGTTTGTAAGGCTTACAAAATTTATCTTGTTAGTGATTATTAGTTTTATTAATTGGGCACAGAAGAGATATTTAGTAAAATTTTATTATATGTGTATTTTTAAAGACTTATTTAGCAGCCTGATATATGGTCTACCCTTGACAGTGATCCACGTGCTGAGGAGATGCATGTGTATTCTGTAGCTATTGGATGAAATGTTTCATGAATATCTATTAGGTTCATTTAGGCTATAGCACAGTTTAAGTCTGATGTTTCTCAGCTGGTTTACAGTCTAGACGACTGTTCCAAAGCTGAGAGTAGTGTTTTGAAATCTCTAGCATTCATTGTATTGTGGTCTGTCTCTATCATTTATTTGAACAATATTTGCTTTATATATTGGTGCTCTAGTGTTGGGTCCATATATGTTTACAATTGTTAGGTGCTCTTGCTATGTTCACCCGTTTTTAATTATATAATGACATTCTTTGTCTCATTTTACAGTTTGGCCTGAAATATATTCGTTTGTTACAAATATAGCTACTCCTACTCTTTTTTAGTTTCCATTTATATAGAAAATCTTTTCCAGTCGTTTATTTCCAGTCTTTCTATCTTTATAGATGAGGTTTGTGTCTTGTAGGCCACAGATCTTTGGGTCTTATGGAACTTCTAATTTTCTCATTCAGTGATTTATTTTGGTGAATTATTCTCTGGGTAAATGTTGGTTATTTCTCTTCCCTGAATATTTGTTTTCATTCATTTATTTCAGAGAATTTATGTGTGTGTGTATATATATATTTATATGATCTATAAGTTACATAAATATATAATTTATAAATATTTAAATTATATATTTATATAAAAATTACATGACTTTATATACACATGTCTATTGTATACAATTTAATTTTATATAAATTATATATTCATATAACATATATAAATTATATGTGTGTATATATGTTATTTATAGAGAGATAAACAATTGAATCACTACTTATATTATTTAAAAATAAAAATTTTGCAGGTATTATTTCAACATCTCTGAGAATTAAAATATTGTTGAAGTTACAGAATGTAATTTTAGGTTAGGGTCTTCAAGAAGCAGAAACCTAGATACTATTAGATATGCAAGTGATTTATAGAGACAGGTAGGCAGGGTGAAGGGAACCAGAGAATGCAGGGTAAATGTGTGCATTTTATGAAGGAGAAAGGGAAGGAGGTTTAGTAGGAAGAATTTCAGACAAAAAGGGAGTTAAAAGAATGCTGTGGGCAGACCTATGTATAGGACATTCTCAAGCCAATTTTATCTCTAGAATTCCACAGCCTAAAAGGAATGAGACTGTTTTCCTATCCCTGCCATACCCAATCATCGTTGGGAAGCACTCCACGAAAAGCCAGTCTTCTGAGCTATTATGATGGTAGATTCTGGGTGCAGAATCTGAGACTATCTGTCCATTATGGCTCCTGAAGCATAAGCTCAGAGACACACATTTTCATGATCACCCCAGCCTATCCTTCTCCAACCCATGTTAAGGAGCAGCTTCCACATTGGACTTCTCTCCCTGAGCACACCTAAGACAAGAGAAGTATGTGCAGTGAACTATAGTTTCAACTGCTGCATTTGATTTTGGTGCTACACTGGCACTGATCATCTTCCTCCCAAAATGTGGGTTTTAAATTTCCATACCCTCAATTACAATCTGGGCAGATCTTGGTGGTTCATCTGGTGGTGTGAATCAAATCTTCATTCCTGGAGGGGTCTGAATTTTTGATAATTATCCCTCAGGCTCAGATTGCTACATTGTACATTCACACTTACTTAAGGTGATACTAGGAAACATCCAAGCAGATCACCTTTGTTCCAAATTTATCTCTCCCTGTCCTACTTTAGTAACAGCAACTTTTCCTCCTTTTTGTTATCAGCATCCATTACCTCTGTATGTGTGGTGACTCTTTTTTTCTCTAGCAGGTCCCTGGTCCCTGGTTACAAGCAAGGACTTCAAAGAAGGCACCTACCAGCAGCATGTAGTTAAACAGGACCCTGACAAGAAAGCATCTTCTTTTTTGTTTTGTTTTGTTTTTGAGACAGTCTTGCTCTGTCACCCAGGCTGGAGTGCGGTGGAGCGATCTTGGCTCACTGCAACCTCCGCCTCCCGGATCCAAGCAATTCTCCTCCCTCAGCCTCCCAAATAGCTGGACTACAGGTGCATGCCACCACACCTGGCTAATTTTTTTGTATTTTTAGTAGAGACAGGATTTCACCATGTTAGCCAGGATGGTCTCAATCTCCTGATCTCCTGACCTTGTGATCTGCCTGCCTCAGCCTCCCCAAGTGCTCAGATTACAGGCCTGAGCAACCACACCTGGCCAAAAGCATCTTCTTACACTAACAGAACCTCCAACACTGCAGAATCCAAAACTTTGAGAATGGAAGGCACAGAGTGCTTCCAAAGGTCATGGGAATGATAGAAATTCAGCCTACTGCTGCTTCTGTCATTTGACTCCTGGACCCATACATTTCTTTTTGGGGGGACAAAACCATTTCTTTTTTTGTGTACACAATATGACATCAGGGCTTATTACTCAATATATATATTACATCCTGAAGGACAGCTCTTTCTCCCCATCCTGGAGTGTTGCTTCCAAGCGTCTGCCTCGAATATGTCTTTTGAAAAGTTTTGCAGGCTTTTGTGGCCAGCTGCATCTGGATAATGTAATACATGTTACAGCCAGTGAATTCCATAATCATGAGGTCATTCCCACATTTTCATCCTCTGGTCAGATGTTATACCACCTAGACATTCTTTGAACACATTCCCACAGATAGAACACACACTTATCATGTCTAGATGGCATAACATCTGACCAGAGGATGAGTGATGCATTCCCATAGATACGACACATGCTTATCATAGGCAATTAATTTTTCATGTTTGAATGAAAAATTACCTTTTTTGAATTTTAAAAACCTTACCAGAATATTTAACAACTTGAGTACTAGATTTAAAATTTTTAAGGAATAAAAATTAACCTTCAACCTTACAAATTAAATGTTTTACTTCACCCAAGGAAATGTATTCTACCCTAACTTTAAACTTTTTCATCATCATTTTAGTGTTCTTTTCCTTTGATATACATTATGTCTACTTGCTTTAAAGTATTTGGATTTTTTCCTCTGAGTTCTATAAAATAATATCCATTTATACAGATAATATATCTAATCATATGGAGTTATATACATAGAATATCTATATAGATATAGATATATAGATTCAGATACACATACACACACATATATACATTTTGTTAGCATTTTGATACCTTATACCATTAGAATTTGGATTGTTTTCCTAAATTAGATTATGCCTTTCATCCTTTGTGCTTGAAAGAAAAACAAACAACAAAAATTATTCTCCACAATTTACCCAAATCTTTACAACTTTTCCACTAACTTTTCTTGTAGAAATAGGAAGTAAAAAAAGAGGCATAACTTTCAAATGTTGAATGGTACAAGTTTTTAGCAAAGTATGAGAACTTAAATTTGAATATCTAAGGAATGGCTCTCCTCATTAGGCTATTGGTCATCAGCAAGCTCAGTGAAATACACGTCTGGGTTTTTTTTTTTAATTGCCTTATTTGTCTTTTTATTAAGATTTTGTGATTGTTGAAAATGTTCCTTGGTAATCATGACAGAATATTTTTGGTACCTTAAGACTTCTTCTAATGTTAATAGAAAATACAAAACCCTGGAATATTGCCCCTTCTCTGGTGACTATACTCCAGAAGATCCTGCAACTTTTCTTGGGAGGGCATGTATAATATATGGAGCACTAAAAACATGTAAATATTAATGAGGTTTACATAGTTGTTGCTTCTTTTCCTGTCTATATCTGGGTAAGAGCTATACATGGATTCCTACAATCTTTTATTGTCTTTTTCCATTGTGAATTATTTTTAAATAAGGTGGTTGTGGTTTGAAGAATATTCTTTCTTTGAAGTAAGAACTGCCATTATTTGCCTTTCTTGTTTTAATTGTTTTGTTCATTTATCTTGGTGTGGGGTGAGAGGAGAACATTGTAGTATAGACTAGTATTTCATTATAAAATGGAAGTCTTTTAAGAGTCTTAAATGTCATAAAATAGAGAACTTGATTTCATGTTGAGGAGCTTACTTGACATGCTAAACAGTTTTATTGAAGTAATTAGTTTTACTTAAAGCAATTATTTCATGACAATCACTAAAATTGCAATACCTTTAGATTCAGGTGGACGCAAGTGAATAGATTATTGAATAAGAACAGATAGATTTAGTCTGCTTATGAGTTTGAAAGTAAAACATTTTGTAGAACTATTATTTTCTTGAATTATATATTATTTGGTATATATATTAAAAATAGTAATATAATGCCATCTACTTGCTACTTTGGAAAATGACTTGGTAAAACTTTACCTTGAAAATCATACTAGATCAAATTATGTGCAATTTGCATAACTTTTTTTCCATATTATATAATTTTCATTTTTTTTTTCATTATACTTTAAGTTCTGGGGTACATGTGCAGATCTTGCAAGATTGTTACATAGGTATACACATGCCATGGTGGTTTGCTGCCTTCATCCCCCCTTCACCTACATTAGGTATTTATCCTAATGTTATCCCTCCCCAAACTCCCCACCCCTGCTATGCCTCCCCTAGCCCCTCACCCAGCAACAGACACCAGTGTGTGATGTTTCCCTCCTTGTTTCCATGTGTTCTCATTGTTCAACGCCCGCTTATGAGTGAGTACATGTAGTGTTTGGTTTAAGTATTATATAATAGTATGGTAACACAATACATTAAAATGTTTTTTTCTATAATGATTCTTTCCTGTTGAAACATGCATGAATCCTGCATTTCTAGTGCTGATATAAATATTTGAAAATCTATAATATCAATTCTCATCTTCTGAAAATGAAATATCTTTGGAGTTTTTAATTTTTTTTAACTATGTTTGAGTGTTTTGCTTAAAGATATTGCAAAACTTCAGTCTTCAAATGTAGTAATGTGCCCCAAATTTTTATAGGCTCATTCCTTTGTGCTTTATAGGTAAAAATACTCAAGTAAATATTTTTAAGAAATTGTTACAAACTAAGATACACTTCAAGGTGAATACAAGTGAATTTTACTTATATTAAAGTAATTTATTTTTATTCTCCTGTTTAGCAATCATAGAATTCAACAATAAAAATACCTTTCAAAAGTAAAACAAAGTCCAGACATGGTGGCTTATTCCTCTAATCCCATTGTTTTTACTTTTGAAGGGTATTTTTATTGTTGAATTATATGATGGCTAAACAGGAGAATAAAAATAATATACATATATGTATATATGTATCTTCTAATTCTCAATATATTATGTAGTTGTCTGAGAAAATAATATAAAAAGGGAAATAAAATCAAAAAAATAAGAATGAGAAAGTTTAAAATGTCCAATGTTTTTTTATGTGTAAGCATGTTACCTAAAACCTAAAAATGAAAGAAGTGTAGTCTTCCTTAACCTTGCCTAGAGTTACAGATAGAGGACAGCACAACAATATAGTAACATTTTAAAGGCACATGTGGCTAAAATTTATTGCTATATAAAATCAGACTATCACCCAAATTCCATAAAAATTTATTACTAAGTAATAATTTAAGTGGTTTCTTGTGTATCTCACTTAAGTTTTGCAACACACTTGTGAAGTAGAGAATATTATCCTCATGTCACATATAGAGGAACTAAGCCACAGAGAGCTTCAAAAACTAAAAATTTAACACATTTGAATTTTAACCAGATAATTTTACAAGCAGTGATATACAGCAGAAAAGAGGAACATGTAAAATCTTAGATAAAAAGATCTAATTACTGTATATAAAATTCTAGGTCTAAAGACATTATACTAAGACACATTGGTCTAAGAATTCTAAAATAGCAAGACAGAACTCAAATTGTTGTTAAGACTGACTTTTAAAAAAACAAACCTTGAAGTAAAATAAAATTTGGGCAAAAAGAGCCCAGTGTGTATGCCTGCTGATCCAAGGGTTCTCTATAAAGCTGCCAAGCAAAGGTCTTCAAAATGATCTTGGTACAATCTTCAAAACTGTCAAAGGGTGAAATCCTATTTGATATCTCAGATAACAACATAAACTTGAATGTACTATGTAATCAATTAGGAAGAATTTTGCTGATCAAGCACAGTCTCTCCAAATAGAGCAGTGTTAATTTTCTGTAGAATTTTCTAAAAGCAGTGCATCCAAGGATTGGTGGAAATTTATAGGTGAGTGATTTGACATCATCTGTATAGAGTGAGACTGCTGTTGAATGGTTGGCATTCATAAGATAGTTGGTTTTTAATTGCTTGACTTTTAGAAGCGAGGAGGCCTCATTGATTGGCTGGAATGCAAAAGCGTGTTCATTGAGGTGAGTTATTGTTACTTATTGATTAAACTGCATTAAAAGTCATTTCAGTGGCAACTTATCATAAAAATAAAACTTCTACTTACTGATTAAGCATGTTAATAAAACTAATCTGAGAGTTGTCATGACACAGAATAATTCATCTTTTCCTAGGAATATGGTGATATTCTATTACATATTTGTATTTACTGCTATAACTAATCTAGGCATTCCATGAGATAGGTATACTATTACCCACATGTTTTGAAATGTAAAATATGTACTCTTCTGAGAAGGATGCCAACTGATTTGACAGATTTTACTTAAATCAAAACTTTTATCTACTTCAGGTTGACTTTTGAGAATACAACATATCTTCAACCTGTGTCATGAGTGAGTGCTTATTACATTGCTTTATTATTCTCAAGAATACTGTATAACTCTAACTAAGAAGATTTCTAAGCTGCTACAGATATCATAAATTCATGTCATGGAATGTGATGAGTAAAATTTCCCTAGATAGAAATATTTGTTCAGCTTCATAGTAGAAAAATGTTGTTTTTTCCAGTGTATCTAAAGAATAAAAACTTTTTTGAGTGGCTGATTAAATTTGAAAATATTGATCATATGAGCTAAAGTCATGAAAACCTTTTCAGTTTATTAATAATTAGCAATAAGAACAAGATTAAGTAACACCTATTTAGTTGATATCAAAGACCTTTCAAAGATGTATTTTCAAGTAAGTCATTAATTTAGCACTTACAACATTTAGTTTTGGCAATTAAATCTACATTGCAGACTTCATTAACCTGGTTAGAGTTATTCTTCATGATAATAAATTACATCAACAATAAAGAACAGCCTTTTAAAAATGCAAATAGATCTTCCTCCAACAATTCTAAATTAGCAGTATTAATGAGCAAGCTCTAAAGAATAATAGAGAAAAAAATCGTAGAATTAGGTGTCAAAAGATGTCAGAACTAATCTCAATACTAAGACTAACTAGCTGTTTAATTTTTTATATGCCAGTTGATCTTTCTGAACCCTTAAGATTTGTTCAGTACTATAATTTTGACTATAGTAAGTTGATCTTATAACACACACACACACACACACACACACACACACACTAGTTATGTAAACATATATAATAGTGTATTAGTCTGTTCTCATGCTTCTAATAAAGACATACCCGAGACTTATAATTTCTAAAGGAAAGCAGTTTCATTGAATCACAGCTCCACATGGCTGGAGAGGCCTCACAATCATGATGAGAGGTGAATGAAGAGCAAAGTCACATCTTACACAGCAGCAGTCAAGAGAGCTTGTGCAGGGGAACTCCCATTTATAAAACATCAGATCTCATGAGATTTATTCACTATCATGAGAACAGAATGGGGAAAACTGTCCCATGAGTCAATTATCTCCATCTGACCCTGCCCTTGATTTGTGGGGATTCTTACAATTCAAGGTGAGATTTGGGTAGGTACACAGAACCAAACCATATCAAATAGGTATATAAAATGTGTATGTATTTTACACACACACAACACACACACATACACACACACACACATATTTATACCTATATCTCAAATCATGTTTTATATATAGCAAAAATATTTATTGAATAATTTTGATTATGCAATAAAATTAGAATGTTTCAATGATTCACAATGAGAAATAGATGTATAATTATTTTCAAAAATATTCTTACTCTCTATTTACTCTGAGAGGAAAAAAAAGGATTAATTGTAAAATCCTGGATTAATAGGCAGATGACCTCTGATATTTGAGGACATTATTTCATACACGGAATGTGCTTATCACAAAGGCAGACTCCATAGGTGCTCGATTAGCGGTAATGTTGAAGTATCAAATACAAGTTCCTTAGACAGTTATTCTGACTTCAACCTGTATTTCCTGTAAAATTTCTCACTCTTTGTTTTGCCACTGTGTTGCAGGTAGATAAATAACCAGTGATTGCTCATTTGTAACTGTTCACTTGCATGCTTTTGTCATACAGTTTTTTTTTCTATAAAACAATCTTTATCCCCTTCTACACTTGTCAAGTCGAAACTATACTTTTCGTGAAGCTGCCTTCTTTATTTAAATCAAAGCAACAGCACTTTTCTTCTACTGACTGCTATTGAAATTATTTATAGCTATCTCATACAATTTTGATAAAGAGAGGAGATATTAATAAATAAATAGCATCATTTGTATATGACTTACTACCTCTATTATATCTACACTTTCTGATTATATATGAATAGTTATAGTCATCAAGTTACAATAAAGGCAGAAGTATTTTCACATAATCAAATTTCAGAGAATTAACTTAATCTATGAATATACGTTAGTTATCCACTTCTATTTCTCCATGAGAAACATTCTTAATATAAAATATAGCTTAGGATAATCCATTGGGAGTAAGTAGGTATAAAAATAATTATATGCAGGATTTGCTAATAGCAGAGTCAAATAACAAGTGATGCCAGAGAGAGAGATATGAGTTACTAATTATTTATCAGAATGGTATTTTGTAGAGAAAAGTCAAAAGATGATCATTAATTTAAATTTTAAATAACATAGATTTATTGATCAAGAACATGGGTAAGTTTCTACAGCTGAGATAATGAAAAAAGTTTAATGAATTCTTATGTAAATATATCACATTTGCTAAAGGTGCATTTTTTTCTCAGATAAAAACCACCTTTAATCATTCCACACTATGCTTGCAAAAGTTCTAAAAGCTGATTAAATAGTAATGGTGTAATACATCTCAAAGTACTGTAACACCAAAAAGAGCTGGAGTAATGGCAAAAATTTTAGTTTGCGGTCTCCTTCAAGATTTTCTGATAATGGTTTTGTTGTTTCAACTTTAAAATATTAGTTCTCAATAGTGAATTCTGTAATGGTTGAAATTCTGTAATGGCTGAAATAACATTTTGTAAAATGATTACTAAAATAACATTTTAGTAATCATTTTAAAAATAAGTAGGATCTTCTTTTGGAAAATATAAAAGCTTCATAAATTTTAATTTCTCTATAATTCTTAAACTATCTGTTAAAGAACAACATGCAATGTTAAAAACTTACCTACAAATAATTCCCTATGTGTGAATAAAATGCAGATCCACAAGCCTTCTGGCCACCTAATCTGATTTAATAGGCCTGACATGGGACCCAGGAATCTGCTCCATGTTTGATTTCAATATTGTATAAGAGGAACAAGGATAGATTTTACCTGAGAAGCATGTGGATCAAGGTTGGTCCCTAGCCACTTATGAAGTTACTCTGTAATGCAAATAATGCCAAGCATGATTATGGAAATATAGGTTTGAAATTAACTCTACTTCATAGGTTAGCAAGACTAATGTTGCTGAGTTAGCTTCTTCATTGGTATAACGAGATGAAAGTACTTGCCTTTCATAGTAGGTGAAAAGTTTATAATAAGGATTTGTAAGACAGAAATAACTCAATAAATGTTTATTCACATTTTCTGTTCCTTATGTAATAATACGTGTGAAGACTACTGTCAGTTATAATAATGCACAATATCTCTAAAGATTAAACACCAAGTCTGCTAATATGACTGTGTTTTCATGATGTTAAATAGAGAACCAGAACCAAGAAGTCATAGCACAAGGAGAAAACATTACATTGTGAGAGCATATTACTAATTCAAAGTTATTTAACCAAGCAGCTTTGGGCATTCCATAATCAAGTGGAGCAAACTTCCCTGCAGATGTGGCCAATCACATCAGCTGAGTAGCTGGGATGAAAAGGGTGAAAACACTATCTATTAGTGATTATAAGTAAGCATATCTAAACAGAGACCAAGGTTAACGACAATTCAACTTATTTAAATGTTCTATCACTAAATTTCATTAATCTCTTGAGCTTAATGAAGACAGAATTCTATCATGACAAAAGTAAATTATGACGAATTGGTGATTTTTGTATAAATGCAAAGTTAAACTCTGTCATGTATAGGTTTTGCCCGTTCATTTCTTTTCTCTGGAATAGATTCAGTTGTATGGCGTTATCTACTAAAAAGAGAGGCATGGCCCTTCATTATTCTCACTGTAAACTTCTCACGGAGGTGGACAGTCCTTCAGGTTAATCTTTGATCATCTGACCTCCTTGTACCATTGATATCAGTGGAGGTGGCTTCAAGTTCCTACTTTCATGTGCAGCTAGGCAAACTGCCCTCTGGTATGCAGCATCTCCTCATCCCAACCACAAGGCTGTCCGAATGCACATGACATCTCTCTGTAAGCCAATATCTAAACTCTCCCACAATGCTCAAAACCTTTTTTACCCTACTTGATGCTGAACCTGTAAGTTTAAGTGAGACTGCTTTCTGGTTCATTCACTAGATGCCTCACATATCCATCGTTCTGGAAGACCAAGGAACCACAGTGAACCTGAGCTTAGCTGAAGTGATTTCTTCTCTTCCAATTCAGGGGAATGTGCATAGACTTACAAAAAGCAACACAGATTGTCTTAGCCTTTCTTAGACACCATCATCAGAACTTTTTCTGTAATAATAGGAAGAGGATCTTCACCAGGTCTTTGAGACATAACTGATTTCTATTTATTTGTCTATATTTATTTCTACTTCTTTGTCTCTCCTTTTCACTATCTCTCCACAGTCAGAGAGCAAGTATTCACTTACTCTAAAGAATATCCCATGATGGATCACTATAGAAAAAAATCTCAAGTGAATAAACATTTTAGGCTGACCTATATTCTGCTGTACCTGTTGATTATTTTAGGACTTTGACTTAAGAATGCTAAAAAACCTTTTCTATAAGATTGCTTTCTCTATATTCCTTTGGTTTTGAAATTTTAGAGTTTTTTGGAAACTTACTTTTATTCATGAAATATTAATCATCTCCTCATCTATTGGCATCCCATCAGATGAAATTTCAAATAGCTCAAGTTCCAGCTACATTTACCTAGGTCAAAGCACAGAATCTGGAAAATATCCAGATTAATTGCCCTCTTACTCTACATAATAATGAAGTTATTTTCTAAGTTATTTATTAACTGATTTATTTGTTTTACCACAAACTTGAGAGAAAAAAATAATGACAAAATAACAATATGGTAGAACAATAATAGTAGCAATGGTGCAAAAATGTTAGTGCTTATTTGTTCATTCTCGCATTACTGTAAAGATACTACCTGAGACTGGATAATTTATAAAGAAAAGAGGTTTAATTGACTCAAAGTTCTGCATGGCTGGGGAAGCATCAGGAAACTTAGAGTCATTGCAGAAGAAGAAGGGGAAGGAAGGCATGTCTTACGTGGCAGCAGGAGAAAGAAAATGTGCAGGGGAAATGCCAGACACTTATCAAACAACCAGATCTCCCGAGAACTCCTTCAGTCTTATGAGAATAGCATGGGGGAAAGCTCCTCCATGATTCAGTCACCTCCCTCAAGTTGCCTCTCTTGACACATGGGGATTATAATTTAGATAAGATTTGAGTGGCAACACAGAACCAAAGCATATAATATGGTAAACATTTTTCTAAGTGACTTATGCAAATTAGCCCTTAGAGTCTTATCACAACCTCAAGAGAGGTGTTATTAATATCACCTTTTAAAGATGATGAAATGGAATCAAAATAGTTAAGAAACTTGCTCAAGATTAGTCAGCTAAAAAGCAAAATTATAAGGGCTGACCCTGGCAGTATGGCTGCAGTACCTGTAATGTAAATCATTAGGTTATACTTTTTCCATAACTTCATCATCCAGTCCCACGTCATGCAATTAGATACATGTGAGTTTCTATAATTTTATCAGCTACTAAATATATCACCTTTGGCAAGTTACTAATTATACTCTGCTTCAATTTTCTTATCTGTGAAAAGAGAATAATAGTGCCTTTTTCAAATACTTTTCTTAAATTCTCTTAGTTAATTTGCTCAATTATAAAATAGAAAAGACAACTGTCAAATACCAAAGGAACCAAGCACTAAAGTGGTAAGAAGAGATTTCAATCAGTAAAACATTTTTGCAAGGCAAAAGATGGTCCAATATGAACTGAAGTCAACTTCAATGTTTACAGAGGTGACTGAGCATTTTCAAGACAGTATGAGGGGAATAGGGAGAATTGTGAGCAGGAGCTCAGTAGTCAGAGAAGTGAAAAATTACAAAGTATTGGTTCAGATCTAAATGCAATCAGGCAAGTTGTATCTGCTACCAGGTAATTATCAAAGGTAGGATTCTGTTTTCCTTCACTGAGGGAGAATGAAATTTCTTTGTAAATTGTGTTTTTAACTATCACTATTTAAAATCATTTCCACAGTTAATTGCTTAATGCTGATGCATTTTCTGAAAACTTCACAAACATGCAAAATCCTAGAATATGGTGTCTTCTAGGACATTCATGAAAGGATGGAAAGGACCCTGAAAAGCACTCTTGGATACATGTCTCTGATAATTTTAGAATCATATCATTTGAACTGGATAAGAATTTGTGGAACTTTAATAAAAAAACTGACTGTCTTATAAAACTGCTAACTCAAGTAGAACTAAAATTAATGGAATACTTTGAAAATACTTTGCCAGATTTTCATGCTAAATCAGCCAATACTGAAATTGTTTAGACATACAATTTGAATAAACTCCATAGTCTAAGTCAAATTACCTTTCATAAACCATTGGTTATCAATACTATGCACCTAATTTGGAGAAACAGCTAGTACTCAAGAGGATTTAAGTCTAATGTTAATTTAAACAGAAAAATGGACTCATGGAGAACAAAGATGGCCACCTTGTCCTTCCTGAGTGCTTAAAGTTTTGTTATTAAAAGTTCTGCATTCCACAACTCATCATGGAAAAGATAATTTAAATTAAATATGTATTGGTGTGGTGACTTATAAGTTGCCAAAATAGTTTATAACCAAAGTTTAGTTTGTCATATCCATATTCCTGGAAAGACAATCAAAGCTCCAGGTACATTTGGCTAACTGATGGGCCAAAACACTTACTGATTGCTAGAAGGAAGACTTAGCTTTCCAAACAATCTTTCTCATGTCTTTCCCTTCTTTTTTTGTAGTTTATTAAAAAAGTGAACAATTTTTTTTATTGTCCTTTAATATTACATGAAAATCTCATTCAAGAGAGAAAGCCAAATTTCACCCTTGTATTAGTGTATCATTAATGTCTATCCCAATTCTTAATTAATCCTTACAGAGCAATCCATTGAATCTTAATCAGTTTAACCATAATCTAAGATTCTCATAAACCCTTTATAACCCTTTACAAATGTTTGTTAAAGACCATATCAGTGCTCTAAGAAAAAATTGTTGTGCTTTTATTATTTTACTAAAACCACATTTTACTTTCTTTACATACCTTGCAGGTAAAACTGTTTTTTTCCAGGAGTCTCAATCACATATAATGATAAGTCTTAGCAACTTTTACTTTTGGTGCACAAATTTCCTTTCACAAATCTTTTCATGACTTACACAGAGCATCTACGACATGCTTAAACTTTCTGACTTATCCTAAACATTCCTCTTTTTAAACAGTTGTTTTACTTTAGGACAGGAATTTTCCATACAAGATCCTTCCTTATATAAAATCTCTTTTCTTTATTACATTCTTTTCATTGCTTGGGGGGGGTGTAGTTAATTCCATATGTTCCCAGGCCTTATCTAGAATCTAATGTCTCCAAAATAAGTAAATTAAATTTTTTTTTAAGTCAAAGCATTTTATGACCTTAAAGCAGTTAGTAAACCTAATATCTGAACTGCCAAATTTAGACCAAATGTCTTTATTTTACCAATCATTTTTAAAGCTGTTTTTATTTCCCAAAGATTACCAAAGTTACATGAACTAAAACACATTGTAGTTTTTACTTTTCAAAATTTTTGATTTAAGCATTTATTTTTCTTTAAGCAAATTAACTATAATTCTTTTATATAAACATCACACGCATAATACATATACACAGGAAGCAGAAAAAGATCCAGTAGTTGTAAGATTTTTTATTTTCCAGTTTCTTAATTAGATTACTGACCTCAGGGTAAAGCCCTTCAATAAGTAGGGCTAGCGAAACATGCAGTTTCTAGGACTAATAAGCAGGTACAGCTGGAAGACAGAAACAGATCCCCAAAATTAAGAATCCCATTTTTATTCAGATCTTAGACCCCAAAAAGAGGGAAATACTATGGTAAAATATAGTGCAATGCTTTTATTATGCATTTTACTGTATGGCAACTTAAAGCCAGTCAGCACATTTTGCAATCAGCCCATTTCTAAAAGTGTATTACCTACCTAGTTGTTACACATTAAAGCTCTCTTATAATGCAAAGTAATCTCTGATAACTCTGTGAAAGAAAAATAAATCTTGGAAATCTTGTGGGTCCCATTAAGCTAAAAGCAAAGTCAAGCCGGGAACTGCTTAGGGCAAACAGGTCTCCCAGCCTATTCAAACTCATCCCTCTGCTAGTTGAGAGAAATGCATATCTGATGGCCCCCTTTGGAACAGCTCACCAGAAACTAAAAAAATACAATCATTTTTCTCTTATCTACCTGTGACCTGGAAGCTCCCTCCCTGCTTGAGTTGTCCTACCTTTCCAAATGAAACCAATGTATTCTTACAAATATTGATTGATGTCTCATATTTTGGTAAAGTTTATAAAACCAAACTGCGCTCCAGGCACACTAGGCACACGTTGCCAGGACCTCCTGAGGCTATGTCATGGGCATATATCCACAACCTTGGCAAAATAAACTTTCTAAATTAACTGAGACTTGTCCCAGAAAGAGATCTATTTACTTTCAATTCCTGGGTTTTCCTGAGGAAAACAGGTTTTTTCAAAAACAGGTTTGTGGCAACTCCTCTGTTTTTCCCAAAGAGTCCCAGGCCATCAGAAGTTGTCTTAGGTCCTGTCATATGTTCAATAAGAGTGGCAAGACAAAATCAAGAAAAATAAGTTAGCTGATTGAGAAGAAAAAAAAACTTTTTACAAAAAAAAAAAAGAAATCAAGATCTAAAAAGAGAAAAACAAAGGACTTTTAAATATACCTATAGCTTGGATATATACTTTTAATTAAGCTTTTAAACATAGTCCTCTTTAAAAAATTATTTTTAATTTCTTATTACTCACCTTTAGTCAGGCCAAGTGGCCAATATTTCTGACTTTTAAACTTTACCAAAAGTAACCTCACAGGTGAAACCAACAAGCCTCAACTAAAGTTATGACTTAACCACAAGAGAGAGATTTTCAAAGAGGTGGTAACTAGTTTTTACAAAATCTAGAATCTTTAAAGGTAGGTCAGAGAAAGGAAGATATAAGAAAAGAAGCTAGAAGCTGTTCATGGAAGGGAAGAGAATAAGCAAATTGTATAAGTCACAAAGATATTAACCAAAAAGCATTCATTTTTCTTAAGCCAGTATTGAACCTGTGTCACCATTATAAAATGGCAGAGAACGAAAGAAGGGACTGCCACATAGCTACAAGGCCAAGCTACCAAGGACACAAAACAAGATGGAGACCTCATCTAGTTTTTGTTCATTTGGTTTTCAGAGCACTGTGGCAAAGTTTGTAACTGACCAGTTTGCCACGCTGGCTGGAACAGTGGGCTAATGGGGTCCTACATCCTCATTCTATCCTAAGGTGCCCCTCGTTGTGACAGAACAATACAGAAAGACACACAAAACACACCATATTCAGTACAGCTTAACAATAGTCTCACAAATTATCTTTCCCATTAATTAAAAATTTACAGAGGAGATCAACAGTGATTTTTAATATTTACTCAACTAGTTTGCACACACAGAGCAAGGTCAGAAGTCTAACTGGCAAGAAATTCTTAACCCTTTTGCCTGCATGTCAGGTTTCTGTGTTCTCCTTGCCTGAGCAGCCCTAGTGATGCTGCTTACCACACCATGGCTCTGGCAGCCCAACCAATATTACAAAGGAAAATCATGGAACCACAGGCAAAATCCTCTCAATTTTGTAAGTTGCCACCCACCCAGCTGCATGAGGGACACAATTTCTAACATTTTCCATTCTTGCCAGAGCAAAATATATGTGATTTAAATAAAAATAATGAAATCTATTTAGAAGTTCACCAATCAACATCCCCACGTGAGACTAATTTAGAAGTCCTTTTTTTTTTTTCAAATGTGCATCAGTGCATTGTTGTTCATTTGGAATGGTCACTGTAAGTATATTTATATTTCTCTAAGACTTTGCTGCTTCCCAGGCCTAATGTATAAGCTGGAAGAATCTCAGTTTTTCAGAAATGGAGAATCTCATTCCATTTTTACCTAAAACATTGGCTTTGCTCTCAGGTTTCCTTGATTAATTTAGCCAATGATTTTTTTTTCCTACCTAAGCACTCAAGAAAAATGAAACAAAGGGGTAGAACACAAAAATTCCTGTGAATTTTTAAAGGCCAAATTTTACAATGCCTGCAATATTATCACTTACTACCAGTTTATTTCTCACCCAGTTAGATGTAACAGGTCTCTAACTAGATCCAACCTAGTTAATTACCAGATCAAATTCAATCCTGGACCCAGTTCAGTTTCTATCACAACTTCCAAACCCAGTTTGGATCAGAAATTTCCTCAATGAAACTCAGAGCTCAAAACACAAATCTGTGGAGCTCCAGAATCTGAGAGAGAATTTATTCATGATCTGCAGCCATTCACAGATTAAGGGACACAAGTGGGTCCTTGAAAGTACATTGCTTGTTCACTCAGCACTCCTGGGGGCTGCTAGAAGCCCTACTTTGGATCCCATTTCTAACACCATCTGTTAAAAGAAAAACTTCAGCTGAATTAAATTTAAAGGAGTTTACTTAAGCAATGAATGATTCATGAATCAAGAAGCCCCCAGAATCACAACAGATTCAGAGACTCCAGTGCAGCCATGTGTTGGAAAAAAATTTACAGACAAAAAAAGGGAAATGATGTACAGAAATTGAAAGTGAAGTACAGAAAAAACTGGATTGATTACAGCGTGGTGTCTGCCTTATTTAAACATGGTTCAAAAACATGGTTTTGGTTGGCCAAAACTCAGTGACTGGCACAAGTGTGGGCTGTGGTCGGTTTACAACTCCACTTATTATAGTTCATGACATACAGAAAAACCTTTACGCCAAACTTAAACATGTAAGGAGAGAGCATTAGGCTTAACTTGATTAACAGTAGCAATAAGATACCAGCATGACACCAGGCCCTGAAAGAATTAGAAATATTTTATCCCCAAATGTAGTTCTTTGATATATTTTGAAATAGCCTAACAAAGCTGTCTGTTGTGGAGAAAATCTACATTCTATAGAGAACCCCCTTTCTTTACAGGTCTTTCTCCTAATCCGGGAGTGACTTAACTATGAGTTTGGCATCTTTTTAACTCTGATTTAAAAAAAAAAAACATTTACAATCTATTCTCTCTGAAGCTCGCTGTTTGGAGGCTTCATTGGCATAATAAGAATCTTGGTCTCCACAACCCTTTATCTTAACCCAGATACTCCCTTCTATTTTTTCCAGGTGTTTAGAGACTCTTTCAACCCATTGCCAGTCAGAACGTCTTTGAATTCACCAATGCCCTGGTAACACTCCCCTCTACAAACACACATTTTGAGTTTTCCCACCTTTCTGGACTGAATCAATGTATATCTTACATGTATTAATTGACGTCTTACATATCCCCAATATCTACAAGTCAAGCTATAGTCTGACCACCTCAGACACATGTTCTCAAGATCTGGTGCTGTGTCATGGACCATGGTCATTCATATTTGCCTCAGAATAAAACAACTTAAACAGCTTACAGAATTTTTTGTAAACTTTCTGTAAACTTTTTTCAACTATGATAATGAAGATTCTCACCTTGACCAAACTGTAGTCTGGCTCCTCTGAGCCATTCTCTCAATTAGGCCTTAGTTCTGTCCTATAAAACTGCAGATTTTCAGCAGAAGTTATTTTGTTTCATTTCTTCCTCTGCGTATGGAATCTGATGCCTTGAAGGTGTAGGCAGGTTAAGGCCACCAGCTTAAAAAGTAAACAGTTGAATGTGGCAATAGCCTACTGGTAAAATATACACGTCATTGACTCAGAAATCTTGTGAAAGGTTATTTTCAAAAGCAGTATTTTCAATAATCCTCATTATGCTTTTTTCATTTAATTTTGGTTCACTTTTAGTGAATTTCTCTGAGTTTGCTCCTTTAAAAATGTTTATTTTAAAAAATACCTGCTTGAAGATTAGCTCTTACTAACATAAATATAATACTGAGGATACATATCTACTGACAAATTAAAACAAAGTATAGATGCTAAAGTAAAGGTTTTCAATTTTTAGGAATTTCTCCAAAGGCAGAGTTTCTATAATATTTGATCTTGGCTTATCACTAAGAAAAAAATGCTTCTAGCTATTGTTTGGAAAGTGGAGCGGGCACAAGGAATATTTTAAGGATTCACTGAAGCAGAGCTTCAAACAATATAACTACTTGGGACCTGCTGAGAAACAAGGTCTCAGACAAACCAGCCTAGCAGGTAGCATTGAGGAGCCAAATAGTTGTTTCCAAGTGTTACCTTCAGGAAGACTACAAGGACAGGAGGTTGAGTGTCAAACAGACTCTGGCAACAAACTAATGAACACTTTCATAAACATACAGAGAGTACGGAATTGTTGCTTCCACATTAAATTTTTTTTTCAGTAATGTTTTACCCTAATGCACACTGATACTTACATCTGCTTATAAGTATCAAAAAACATGTAGCTAGCTTATACAACATACATTCACCCACATGGAAAAAATGGTGGAAGAGTGGAAGACACTCCCCTAGGAATTAGACCAGAAAATATAGTCATATTCGTATGGCTAGAATTTCACATCTTGGAATGTTCCTAAATATTTTCTTCAAACATTTCTATTTATTTTTCTTTTATTATTATTTAATTATTAGTTTTTAAGACCCTGTTTTGCTCTGTCACACAGTCTGGAGTGCAGTGGGTTGATCATGTCTCACTACAGCCTTGACCTGCTGAGCTCAAGTAATCCTCCAACATCAGCTACCCTAGTAGCTGGGACTACAGGCATGAACCATCATGCCTGGCTATTTTTTGTACAGATGGGGTTATGCCATGTCACCCCAGCTGGTTTTGAACTCCTGGGTTCAAGCAATCTACCTGACTTGACCTTCCAAAGTGCTGATATTGCAGGCATGAGCCACCATGCTGGGCCCCTTTTTTAGGTATTTATCATGAGATAACTGGACTTTCACTTACCATTCTGATTTTGCAGGAGCCCAGTGTTTAAACTTAATTAGCTCATTATAGTTGAGCATCTTCTGTCTGTAACCTGAGTATTGCAGATGTCAAATAAAAAATCAAACAACTGTGTTATATATTCCCATGCATCATTCATTCTTTTTCTTTCTTTCTCCCCCATTTTTCTCTGACCTTGTTAATGCACAAACTTTGAGCCTTTGGCCAGATCTTAGGAATCAGTAAGGTCTCAATCACCAATAAAAATAGAACATTTTGCCGGGCGCAGTGGCTCATGCCTGTAATCCCAGCACTTTGGGAGCCTGAGGCAGGTGGATCACAAGGTCAAGAGATCGAGACCATCCTGGCCAACATGGTGAAATCCTGTCTCTACTAAAAGTACCAAAAAATTAGCCGGGCATGGCGGCATGCACTTGTGGTCCCAGCTACTCGGGAGGCTGAGGCAGAAGAATCGCTTGAACCCAGGAGGTGGAGGTTTCAGTGAGCCGAGATTGCGCCACTGCACTCCAGCCTGGCAACAGAGCAAGACTCTGTCTCAAAAAAAAAAAAAAAAAACATTTTTAAATAACGTGTCCAACTTGTTTTCTCTTCCACCACTCTCATTTCATTCTTTGTTAAAAAAAAATTAAATAAAATGTAATAACTTTCACACCATTATCAAATTCCTCACTTCTAGGTCTCTTTCCTTTTATGTCTCCCTGAATTAACCAATCAAGTGACTTACTCTTCTCTAGCAGTTTGCTACATTTTTCTCCTCTCAGATTTTGTGTGCATTATTAATCTAATACAGAAAATTTACCCTATAGTGCTACTTACCATAGACAAACATTGCAAGTACTATCTTAAAGGCCTTCTCTAGTAAAATGTTCCTGATTCTCTTTTCTATATATGATCTCACCCTTTTACATTTACACAGCAAGCACTGTATTGGTGGCACTCTTGTGTGTAATCTCTCTCTTGAATGTCCTATACAGTATCCTAACCACAGAATGGGCAAAAGCACTTTTTTAAATTAACAATTATTTTAGAATAAATTATGAAGTATCATTAGAAGCTCTCCTGACTCTGTCATGATGAAAGCCATGCTGTGGCAATAGGAACAACTCAAATCCTGCCATGGAATCATTTCCAATGCTGGCCAGTTCAGGTAGTTAGAAAATAAATTATTAAACATTATCAAATACTTGAATAAAATTGTGACAACTATCCTAAAATATCTAGAATTTCCATGTTAGACATGTCTAGCCCTTTACCTTGCAAATTGATTTCTCTTAAACATACTCTACTTTGTCTACATCTAGGATGACCCTGTATTCATCATTTAAAGAAGAATACTATTGAAAATAAAAAGGGCCACTGTTAATAATTACTTCCTAAACAGATATAAATATAAAGTAGGACTTTCCCAGGCAAATAAGTCTCTATATCTGTCTCAAAATGATATGCCTAGAACTTAACATGGTATTCCATTGTGATCTATTAAAGAGTAAAATATATCATCTTCATTCTAATATCACATAACATTAACTATTTGCCCATCATTGTACATCATTCCATAAGCAATTTCTCAATTCATTCATTCACAATATTAGTGAACTTTTCCTAGATAATTATTAATGAATTTCTAGTTACCTCATCCTCTACTTACAAGTGTGTTTTTTTTAGACCCAACTGACCTTTCAAAACACGTATTTGCTTAAAGTTTGAAACAACAAATCAAAGACTTTTATTCTCCATTCTAAAATTTATTCCAAGAGGCCAATAATTAAATGAAGAAGTTAATGTGTGAGCAGATATATAAATTGTACAAAGTCACATGGTCATAACTAAGATAACACAAAGGACATCATTCCCTCTTTTTTTTTTTTTTTTAGATATTATACTTCAATGTTCTGAAAAACAATTTGTTTGGCAATACCCTGAGCAAAGACACATGATTGGATTGTCAAATGAGACTCATGCAAGTTGGAAAATTTATTTTATATTAAGTTTTACTAATAATCTCAAATGTGCATGCAACTGAGTAAGATATATGTCTACGATCATTTACCCAGCAGCTTTCTAGGTCCTTTCTTGCCATATTAGGGAAGACTCTGATCGAGATTTAACAATGAATGACTGTAAGAAAGGTATGCAGCCATTACTTGAACATAAGTAAGCTGTTTGGTAAAAAAAAAACTTCATCGTATACTCTAACAGTTACAGGTTACATGGTATTTCTTATAAAGTCATGTCCCATGAATCAATGGATTTCAGGTTTCTTCACCATAAGCAATTCTCAAGAGACCAGATTATTCTTGCTAAAGCATTCTATATACAGATTCTCCCGCCAAAACATACCAACAATGTATTTGGCAATGAAATTTGATTGGGTCACTTCTCTTTGCTGAAAATCTCCCCAAAATGGAGAGAGTATATTACAGGCCAGCTGCTAATTCCTTTCTACCAAATACTGGGTGAGGTTATAAAAAAGTGATTTTTGCCTTAGTTGTTTAGCAGGGAAGCAGGGAATCTTCTCAAGAGTAGCTGTGAGTTTCTTGGTTAGATTCCTGCTTAGTAAACAATCATGCAGTTTAGCCATAGAAGCCTTTGATGAGTAACTCCTTAATTTGCATTTAGGATCTGGGATATAAGTAAAAATGGTCATAAGGTTTTCATGTTTTTCAATTAGACAGACACAGTAAAAATCAGTAAAACTTGTTCCCTCACTAAATTTATTAATACTTTAAATTATACTGTATTGCCTCTACCTTCATTAATGAATACATCTTTATATTATTTTCCCCCAAAAGATTGTATTTGAAAGAAAGTCATTTTCTCTCCCCCAATGTATATTTATTTCACCTTTTTGTTTTGAGGATGATAATCAGTGAATTAGCTTTGTCACTCAGAAGTGTGTTTAAAGGTTTAGCAGACTGGGATCCAAATAAACATAATTTCTAATAGCATTTTTAAATTTCACAGAAAAGGCAAATCTAGTGAAATTTCTAGAAAGTTAATCGAAATTAATTTTGCAACTAACTGGACACATATATTCACAATGAATAAAATGATTACAGATATTTCTGCTTTTACATTTGTTACCATTTTGCTTGGAATAATTTCAAGACATTTGAAGATGAAAACCAATGAACCATCTACCAATTATATTATTCAATTGTTCTAACCAGTACTCTATTTCATAATATGTAATAATAAGGAATCCAGCCTCCAGAAATATTTGTTTTTTTTCTTCATATCATCTTAAAGGAATGATTATGGAAGATTTTACTTTTTCACTACAGGCCACTAACTATAATGCCAAAATATTGACTATCTAATGTAAAGAAGACTAAAATTTGCTTGAAACCTTGATACACAATTCTTACTTCCCTGTATTTAGAATTACTGTAAAAACCACTCCTATTATGACTATGTGTTTGAAATTTGAAAAAAAAAAATCATTTTATGATTATACAGAGACAATGAGGAAAACACAAAGGCAAATTGAAAGGCAACCTCAACTCTGCCATTTACTATACTCCTTTTCTTCCTTCTTACATTTCTACCAAAAGTTTACACATTCTTTGTAACAATTCAAACATATATAACTCTATTCTGAGATGTTTAGGTACTGGTTTGATGATATAAGCCTATATGACACTAGATATATTCCTTGCTACCATCTAACTGAAGAATTGCTTTACAAGATGTTTATGTTCATTTTTATTAGGATGTGAGTAATAGAAAATAATGAGTGATTTAGCATGAATGATATTCATCATCAAATTAATATTTTTTCTCTGTGTGATCTGTACCACATTGACAGCCTCTGTAAGTAAATATATGAAACTACATGAATCCACCTGAAGCAAGAGGATGTGATACTTACTAAAGCAGTTCCTCATAAAATATAATTATGACTATCATAATCACTGTTTAGGCAACAAAATTAAGAATAGTAATACAATTTTCTAAAAACCTCTAGCAACAAAACTACTGGACCACAAATCAATTCAAAAAAACATGTATTTGTTGACAATATATCAAATTGCTTACTCTGCTTTTTCATGAATTTTAAATTGTGTAATTATCTAGATGAGATGACTTGCAAGAGAAAAGATTTTACTAAGCTATCACATAAAGTTACAGCTAGTAGCCTTATGAAAGAGAAAAGAAAGAAAGAAAGAAAGATCATACTTTCTATATAGTAGTTTAAAATCTACATTGCAAATATTGAATTAGTGATTACACTGACATCAAGAAATGGTTCATATATTTTCTGTGTATTGTGTTCAAATGCCAATATATATCTACTTTATATAATATATACTAAATATGTTACATTATAAACATACCTTATTCCAATGGATCACTGTTTTAACACTAGAACAGAGTGATTAATGCATCATCTCTATCAGTCTGTTATAATTCTAGCTCTAACACTTAGTCTCTAATATTAAGCATATTGTTTAATTTCAGTATGCCTCCTTTTCTCATATACCAAACGTGGTTTGAAAGTAACTCGTTATAGATTTGTTGTGAGCTGTAAAATAGTCAATACATCTAAAGCTCTTAGGCTTATGTCTGGCACAAAGTAATTATAAGTAAATGTTTTTCTTTCATTATCATTTATATAAATTACATCATTTAATTATCACCATAACTCTGTGAAGTAAGTATAAATGTAATAGTTTTACAAATAATGAAATGAAACCCATAAAACATCAGTTATATTTGCAAAGTTACATAGAGTTGAAGTAAAGATTTTAACATGAACTCTGTTTGGCCTGATTCCAAAACCTGTAAGCTTACCTGGTACAAAATATCGCTTCACAATATATATAAGTTATTGAATGTGTAAGCAAAAAAATTCATAAACACAAACATAAATAAATTTTAAAATATTATTTGATTTTTATATATGATTAAAAAATATATGAGCTTTTTTCAGTACATAAACATCTAATTGATTCAGCAACACTAATTTAAAGGTATTTCTTCCTTTATCTTGAATTTTCTTTGAAACTTTGTCAAAAATAAATAACTATATATGCATGGGTAAATTTCTGAACTCTCCTATACTCTTTTGTGTATTTATATATCTGTAATTTAAGAAATTTGGCACTGCCTTGATTACTTAACTTGATAGCGTTAAAATTAGGTAGTAGATTCCTCCAACTCTCTTTTGTCAAAATTAGTTTGGCCTGTCTAATTTTTGTTTGCTTTTTTTCCATGCATATTTTAGACATAGTTTGTTGGCTTCAACCTAACAACTTACTAGAATATTTACTGGGTTAGCATTAAATCCATATGTCAATTTGTTGAGAACTGATAACAATTATGAGTTTTCCAATTCATGAACACAGTATATTTCTCTCTTTATATCTTCCTTGACTTATTTAATCAATGTTTTGTGATATTCTGCATACAAATCTTGAATGCATTTAGGTATACCTGTCCCTATGTATCTGTTGGTTCATGGATAGATAGGCAGGTAGGTAGGTAGGTAGATAGATAGAAAGACAGACAGATAGATAGAAATTAAAATTCCGTTTATTATTGCTTCTATGAAGAAATACAACACATTTTTGGTATATAGATCTTATCTCCTGCCACCTTGCTCAACTGAGTTATAAGTTCTAGAAGCTTTCTGTGTAAAATCTTTTGGATTTTCAGTATGGTTATATACAGTTTCAATGAGTACATGTCATTTTGCCTAGTCAGTAGGAAACTCTCATTTAGTGACCCACAGTCTTAGTCTATTTGGACTGCAACAATAAAATACCATAGCCAGAATGGTTTATAAACAAAAGAAATTTATCTCTCATAATTCTAGAGGCTGGGAAGTTTATAATCAAGATGCAAGCTGATTTTGCGTCTGGTGAGATCCTGCTTTCTTTTTCATAGCTGGTGCTTTCTCACTATATCTGTACATAGTGGAAGAGACAAGTAGCTCTCTGAGGTCTCTTTTAAAGTGGCACACACCTCATGTATGATGCCTGTTTTCTTATAACCTAGTCACCTCCCAAAGCCTGCACCTATTAATACCACCACATTGGAGATTAGGTTTCAACATATACATTTTTGGGGAACACTAACATTCAGATTGTAGCACATACCTACCCTTCTTTTGGAGAGATCAATTTTATTTTTACTCTGAAATTTAACTAGTTTTCTCTAAAAAGGTTAAGTAGAAGACTATATCTTTATAGTTAACCAGTTTTCTCTAAAAAGGTTAAGTAGAAGACTATACACTGGAGTGTCTCTGGGGAGATATCCCTAATCTTTACCATTATAAAATGTCTCATAAAAATGTTGGCCATAAACATCGATAATTAAACTAGAAAAGTCTTTCTTTCTAATTATCTACATCATTTTTGGAAACTGTTTATATTTTATAAAATGTGAAGAAGTTTAATCCCTAAAGATTTGTAGTAAGGATAAAATTAAAGAACATAGTTTGAGAAATGATCTCTAAAGTTATAACTTTGTATAATATTTCACAGAATTTTATTGAATAATTGACCTTTTGAAACATGTAATTTATTTAGACTTTTCTAGTTCTTTACCTTCTAAATCCTATTTAATCTTAAGGTAAAGGGTCATTTTTGCCCAACTAGGTAGAGAAAGCTGTGAAAATATTAGGTATAGAATTTTTCAGGGATAGAAATCTGGATGTCACTAAAGTGGCACATTAGAAGCAAGCTTTCTTCACTCACCCTCTTCCACAGAAAATCAAAACCAAAGTGCCAAGATTTTCATCAGCAACCTCCCTGAATTTAAATGTAAGAATGATGTAGTCCCCAGGGCTACCAAGAAGTGAAAAATACATCATTCAGAAAATAGAAGGAGCTAACTTTTATATCCATTGATGCTCTTTCCCTAATCTACCAGTCACCAAGCATGTGAAATTTTTCCTCAACTCATGGTTACTACACTGGAAAGAGTGATATCAAGCTTTATCACTGTCCTGAGTTTTTTGGCAGGAGACTTGTCCCTACTTCAACACAAGGGAAACATTACAAGTGCCTGAAAGGAGAAAATTTCCTAAGGGCAGAAGAGACAAAAAATGGAAGTGGTACCAGCATCCTGAGACCAGAAAACTCTGCTCTGTATATCACCCAGATTAGATATCATATAAGAGTGGTTGTTAATCAACATCACAAGGCAGGCAGTACATTCCACAGGTCTTCTAGGTATGAATGTCTAGCCATCCCTCCTGCACTGCCAGACTTTCCCTTTTTTTACCTTCCTCATATCAGAATGGCAGCATTCCATGTTTGCTAAAGCTGAGGAAAACCTGGGCCTAAGGCTTCAGCTCCTGCTGAAAATGTAGACAATGACTCAGCAGTAAAAGGGAATTCAACAGGTATACTGCACAGAAATCTCTATGCAAACATAAAAAATATAAATCAAAGCAAGCCAAACAGAAAATACTGAAATAAATAACTAATATTACAATCCAAAAAAATAGACATATGTCCACAAGAAAAAGTAGCAAAGAAACCATGACTTCCACAAATGGACAAAACAAGATGCTAGTGACCAAGCCTAATGAGACAGTGATAGATAAGCTACCTGATAAAGAATTTAAACCAGCAATCTTTTTAGAAAACAGAGACTTCCAAAATAACACAGAACACATTTTAGAAATTTACCACAGTAATTTAACAAAGAGACAGAATTAGTAATAACGAAGCATCAAACAGAAATCCTGGAACTGAGAAATACATTTGCTGAACTGAAAAATTCATCAGCTGCTCTCAACAGCAGAATGGATTGAGCAAAGGAAAGACAGTGAGCTTAAAGACAGGCTACAAAAGAAAAAAAAAGTCATAAGAGGGGAAAACATGAAAATAAATGAAGAACAACTAGAAGATTAGAAAATTGCCTCAAAGAAGCAAGTCAAACAATTACTAATGTTCGAAGTTAATTTATCAAGAGTAAGGCATAGAAAGTGTATTTGAAATAACAATAACACAAAATTTTTCAAAATTTGCAAAAGATATAAGTATCCAGTTACAGGAAAGTCAGGGAATGCCAGAAAGATTAAACCTAAATAAAACTATCCCAAGGCACATAACAAGCAAACTTTCAAAAGTTAAGAACAAAGAAAATATTAAAAAATCAGCAAGAGAAAAGAAGGAAATTACACAAAAGAAGCTCAAATTCATTTGACAACTGACTTCTTACCGGAAATCATCCTGGCCAGGAGAAAGTGGGGTGACATATTCAAAGTACAGAATGAAAAAGACTGCAAACCAATAATTTTGTATCTAAGAAAGCTTTTCTTTAAAGATGAAGAATAAATAGTCTTTCCCAGACAAAAAATAGATGAGGGAATTTAATCACTTCTTGTCTTACAAAAAATGCTAAGGGAAGTTCTTCAATATGAAAAAAAAAAATGCTAACATGCAAAAAGAAAACATTTGAAAGTATAACACTTGGGTACTTATAAAAAAAAAGTACACAAACTTAGAATACTCTACCCTTGTAATTGCGCTATGTATTCTACATATAACTCTACCCTGAAGACTAAAAGACAAATCTACCAGAAACAATAAGAGCTACAGAAACATACTAAGGGATAACAAATATAAAAACATGCAAACTGGGACAACAGAAAGTCAAAATATGGTGGCATGGAGTTAAAGTGTAGAGTTTTAAAGCTTTTCCTCTGATTGTTTCTGTTTTTTTTTTTCCTTCATAATCAAAGATAAAATAACTTACTGTAACTATAAGTGTTGGTCTCACTAGTGGTAAATTGGGCACTCAGTGGTGACTGTAACCAGGTCAGCCTTGGTAAGTGGAAGCCCATGTTGCTGAGCTCATGCAAAATCTTTATTCATGCCACCAGGGCCACTTTTTTGTGGGCTCATTGAACAATGACAGGAGTGACTTGTGAAAGAGGCTGAGTGGTGCCTCACTTGATTATTAAAATACCCCTCTGTTGAGGTCACCCTTTGGTGAGCAATGACATGGGATACAGATATCTGCACAGTTTTTTTTCTCCACTCAGAGAGGTCCATCAACAAACCTCTTCCCCAAATTCCTTTGTCACCTATTTTTTCAATCATGTTTCTTCCAATTCCCTGACCATCCAGCCAAACCATGGGCTATAGCCCATGAATCAGTATATAATCATTCATCTAACCATCTGTCCTTCCAAGCGAAGTGCACAACCATGTGTACTGCTCAAAGTTATGCCCACGGCGAAAATTTCTCTTTGCTACTGTTCTTCAGAGATATCCTAAAAAGGAGCTGAAGTGCTGCAGCTGTCTACTTTCAGGTGGTGCCTGCATATAGTGCAGAAACATCTGTAAACTAGGCCCTGTTCTTCTTTTCCTCTGTTAATCGATACTAGGAAATTCCCCAGAAGGCCATTAGTGCAGGCTGTGGGAGAGAAGGCAGAGTGGCAAAAATGAGAACCAAGGGCACTTGAGCCTCTTGCTCATGTAACTTACTTGTGCCTTCAGGACCTGCTCGACCCTGAATATACCACTTTCATTTGATGACGGAATGCTGCTGTGCACATACCACTTTATGGATAAATGGATCAGAAAGCACCCAGTTCATGATAGGCAGTTCAGTCCACATGGTGACTTGATGACCCATAGTCAAAAGATCAGTTCCTACCAAAGCCGAGTATCAGGCCAAGAGCTGTTTTTCAAAAGGAGTGTAGTTTGCTGCAGAAAATAGCAGGGCATTGCTCCAAAATCTTAGAGGCCACCACTGTGAATCACCAATGGGGGCCTGCCAAAGGCTCCAAACAGCATCACTGTCTGCCACTGACATTTCCAGCACCATTGAATCTTCTGGGTCAGATAGCTCAAATAGCAGAGGAGATTTTACAGCCACCTGGACCTGTTGCAGGGCCTTCTCCTGTTATGGACCCCACTAAAAACTGGTAGCCTTTTGGGTCACTCAGTAAAGGGGTCAGAATAACACACCAGGCTACCACTCTGGAGGGTGCAAGTAGTATGTCTTGGTGTGGCATTAATTCAGCAAGCAGAAAGAATAAAATAGTAATGGAATATATGGTAACTTCCCCCTAGATTTCAGAGGATATATTGAAAAGTCTGGGAGCACAGAACTGGCACAAGTGTGGAGCCACTGCAGGCAACCTCTATTAGGGAAGTGCCTAGGAGAGCTGTGGGAACAGGGTCACCACCTTCCAGAGTCCAGAATCATAGAGCCACCAGCAGTGTGCAAACTCAACCTGAAAAAGCTTCAGGCATTCAATGCAAACCCATGAGAGTAGCCATGTGGACTGTGCCCAGTAAAGCCATGGGGGTTAATATGATTTGGCTGTGTCCCACCCAAATATCATCTTGAATTGTAGTTTCTATGATCTGCATGTCATGGGAAGAACATGGTGGAAGGTCATTGAAACATTTGGCTCCCTGTTACTTTTGCAAATTTCTGCAGCCAGCTTGAATTTTCCCCCAGAACATGTTTTTTTTGTTTGTTTTTGTCTTTTGTCTTCTTTGTTACATCATCAGGCTATGAATTTTCCAAACTTTTATTCTCTGCTTCCTCTTGAACACTTTGCTGCTTATAATTTTTTTCTGCCAAATACCCTAAACAATTTCCCTCAAGTTCAAAGATCCAGAGATCTCTAGGGCAGGAGCAAAATGCCATCAGTAACATTTGCTTCAGTTCCCAACAAGTTTCTCATCTCCATCTCAGGTCACCTCAGCCTGGACTTCATTGTCCACATCACTATCAGTATTTTAATCAAAGCCATTCAACAAATCTCTATGAAGCTCCAAACGTTTCCACATCTTTCTGTCTTCTGAGCTCTCCAATTCTCTAGGAAGTTTCAAACTTTCCCACATTTTTCTATTCAATTGATTCATTTTACTCTTAGAAATCTGGACAAATAAAAATAAATTAAATCTGCAAGATAATGAATTGAAATATGCTCAATTTAGCATTTTAATATTTCTAAATGTTAAAATTGAAATTTTAGTCAAGACACAAAAATAAAATAGAAACCAAGTATGGTATACCTATAATCCCAGCAGTTTGGGATACTGAGGCAGGAGAATTGCTTGAGCTCAGGAGTTTAAGACCAGACTGGGCAAAATAGTAGGACCCCATGACAACAATTTTTTTTTTTAATTAGCTGGTCATGGTGGCATGCATCTGTAGTTCCAGCTATTTGAGATTCTGTAGTGGGAAGATCAGTTGAGTTGGGATATCAAGGCTGAAGTGAGCCATCCATGACTGTACCACTGCATTCCAGCCTGGGCAACATAAATTAAATATACATATGTGTGTGTGTATGTGTGTGTGTGTGTGTGTGTTTGTGTGTATGTGTATGTATGTCTGTGTATATAATTGGTCTAAGATTACAAATACAGATTAGTGCAGTCCCATTTTAAAAGGACATTTCCAAAACTCAATTCCGTGTCTCTTGAACCTTTTGGCTATATCACATATTTAAAAGGAATCAGTAAATTGAAAACAATTATGTATATTATGTAGATGACTTTTTTTTAAGAGAATTGCACCACTCTGAGAATGTCCTGCCTCATCCCTCCCTTACCCTTACTGAATCCCAAGGAGATCGAAGAGGTACAAATTACACTTATTTCATCAGAAGAGTTGTTTTGTTTTGTTTTCACACAGTCATTCAGAGAGATGGCAGTGTTCCCACATTGGGGGAATAGATGGCCTATTGCATGACTTTTCCCCAAATTTGCAAATGTGGCAGAATAAAAATAGGTCTGTCAGGAGAAGGGAGTACTTTCAAAGATAATCAGGGTAAGGAAGTTGAGTTTTCTTTGAGCCAGCAGTGAACCAGTGAGAGAAAAAGCAGTCCAAAGCTCCTCAGTACATTTATAGTTACCGCCAGAAGGCAAGGAGATTCCTTCACCTAATGTATAAATGTGGTAAAAGACAAACTTATGCCGAGGAATGACCCTGAAAGATTACCTAAAGCACAACGTAGATTACTCATTCACAGAAATTAGAATTAAACAGTTACAGTTGTTATCTCCTAAGCACCTTCAAATCTTCATGCACTTTCACCATCTCCAGACCCAGTAAGCCTGAAGCCAAGAGTCAGACCAGAAAGATTCGTCTCACTGAGTCTGCCTACCATGCAATATCCTCCACTTGCATCTCACACACTGACAGCTAGCCAGTGATGGGAAAAAGAGAAGCCAACCTGCATGAGGGAAAGGTGAAATACATCTTATCCTTGAATGCTGATTAATTTTGGACTTGAGCCTTCTAATTTTAAATTTGAGACAGAGTTTGTGACATTCACTAATCTGAATAGTACTGTTACCTAAATGTGTGTGGATATCTTAAGATCCTTCTTAAATTTTTATAAATAGGGGAACATGTAAATTCATTAAAAAAAAGCATTTAATATTTTCCATATATTATCATGATAATGATGTGTTGGTTTATTACATGTAATTGTTTAAATGATTATCATATGCTAAAATATTTATCAAAGACCGTTGCCCCAGTTTCGACTTCCCTTTTTAAATTTACACTTAGTACATTATACAAAAATAATACTGGTCTAGGACTTAGAAAACCATGAGAGTAATGACTGATAGCTATTACCCATGGGTTAGTCATTCTGGGATAGTTTTATCTTTTCTAAAGTAGATTGAACCGTATAACTTCTCTAACTATTATATCACATAATTTCTACTTATGAATAAATTTCCCAATATAATAACAATTTATAGTGTTCCTTTCTCTTGTGACTTTAAACCAGATAATCCCTTTCTAATCCATGGAATGTTCTTAAAACTTTAATGTCCTATTATTTTATCTCCACATCAAGAAAATGATAATTATTTTTTCATTAATTCTTTAAAATGCTATTATCCCATACGAAAAATAAAAGATGGGGGAGGACTAAAGTTAATATGTACAGAATTCCTGTCAGTTGTCATTTTTTAAAAGAATAAATGTCCATTGATGCTTTCCAAGAGATAATTTTAATAGGACTTATCACTTAAAGTGTATGCCATTAAAATTATTTTTAAAGAAAGCAAAATACCTTGATAGATTATTTCAGCTCAGGAAAACAGACATGGCAGATGAAACTGCTATTTAACTCACTATGAAATAATTCTTCTTTACTTTATAAACAGAAAAAGTAACTCATGGTAATAATTGTTTTCAGTGAATAATACAAAACTATTATTATAAAAGTAAAGACTCTATGCTGGCATATTCATGGCAGAAGAATGCAGAGATCAAATTTAGTTTTCTACAATTCTTTCTAGGCTGTAACCTTTTGTAACACTACAATTCTTTCTATGCTGTAACTACTAGAGTAATTACAACCTAAGCCCAGAAAATGATTTTCTCAATCCAGTTATTACAGATTTGATATTGTGGCCAAACTCAAATTATTTTAAGGTGAATATCTCAAAAAATGTTGATATATTAACATAACAATTATAAAATAAATTATTGGAATAGTCATTGTTAAATAAGACAGCTGTACTAATAAAAGTGTTTATCTTCTTTCACTTTTAGAAATTTTCTTCTAGTATAAAGAACAGTATTATCTACGTTCCTCAAACAGCAATGTGTAAATTTTTATTTCCAGAAAAGAAGAAGCAGTATTTTTCTTGTTTTGTTATATTTTTGTTAACTAAAATGCTTATTGTGTCTCTGAAATAACTTGGCATGATAGGTAAGAATGAGATAGGTCAAAATGAGTCCTACAAATGTTAGACCACTGAAATATCACTTTTTTTTTTTCTTTTAGCCTTTCATTTATGCCATTTAAACATGAGGTGGCCTCCACTGTCTCTAGTGAGCAGTTAGGTCTTAATCATACCTTTGTTCACTTGTTATGCAATAAATCAGTTTTCTTTTGCTCCTGTCAAAAGAAACCTGGGCTCTGAACAATTTGTATATGAAGTTGCTAGACAGTGTGTTCTTGCAATTTATACAATTTAGGATTGATTTGGTTTACTGGCTCTAAAATTCAATAGTTTTAATTGGATTTGTGAAATTTCTGGCCACTATTTTTTCAAATATTTTGTCTATTCATTTCTTTATGTTTTAGAGACACCATGTCTCTTTTGAACCATTTGATGCATCTTTGAGACCCAGTTTTTAATCATTTTATGAGTATTATTTTTGCTATCTGTTCTTTGGTGTTGATAACATCTATTAATTTGTGATAAAGTTTACTCATAATTTTATCATCTTTAATCTGTTGTGTTCATCACATGAATATTTGTTTCACTTATTGTAATTCTCAGATTTTGACTTTTCTTATTTTTTATTTCATTCTCTTTTTGCTCTTTAAAATTTCACATTTTTATTGTGTTTTTCTCTATTTATTTGAACATATTTATAAACTGGCTGATTTGAAATATTAAAAACAGCAATATCTCAGAATCCTTTTCTATTAACTGCATTTTTTCCTGCTGTGAGTAGGTCACATTTTTCTTTTAATTTTCATATCTACTAATCATTGGCTAAAGACTTCACATAGTAGAAAATATATTGTATTCACTTTAAATTATGTTGTCTGGACTCACACTGAAAACTATATTTCTCTGGAATGTGATATCTCTTCTCAATTTTTTCCGGTTCCTGTTGCTGCCTTTTTTTATTTGTTTGTTTTTTTAGCCTGGCTCTCATGGATGTCCTCTTTGCTACACAGATAATTTGAGCTGTTTATCCTCAAAACTTTAGCCTCACCCTATCTGTGGTTGTCTTACTTCTGGGGCTTTTTTTCTAAATTTCTACTTTCTCTGCCATTTGTGTTTTATCCTTCCACACAACAAAGCACTAGTGTTTCAGCTTTCAGCTCCCAAAGCTGCTCACAGATTCACAAAGGCACAATCCACAAAGCAGCAAACTTGCAGAGGTTACACCGTGAGTTTTTTTCAATTCAAGTGTAGATCACTTTCCGTTTTCTTTCTGCTTTGGGGAGAAGGAAAACCTTGGGGTGTCCCCTAGACATTTATATGTTAGAGATCAATGAAGGTTCTGGGAGATGTATATATAAATTTTTACTCCCATTCTTTTAGTTGTTCTATGTACTCTTAAGCCTAGGGCTTCCTGTTTTAGTTCCCTGCTATTTTTATACATTCCTGAACTTTGTTCTCTGCCACAGTGAGCATGTAAGGCTGTGACTCTGTGCTGCTATAACTGTTGTATTGGGATGTGCCTTAAGTCAAGACAGCCACAGAGACAATCTACAGCTCTAAATTTTACCATTTCTTTTTGCAGTATTTCAAAGCATAACTACCTTCAGGCTTCTATCTGCTGTTGGATGCTTTCCAGTGACTTCAAATAGTTCTTCTTTCTTATATTTTGTGATTCCTAAATCACGTTTTATCATCATTACTCATACACCTTTTAAATATATATATATATATATACATATATATATATACACATACATATATATATACATATATATATATATACGTATATATATATATATATATTTAAGAGCAGTTTTAGGTTCACAGAAAAATTAGAGGAAGGTACAGAGGTATGTCATATATTCTCTGCTCCAACACATATATAGATTCCCTCTTTATCAATATTCCCAATCAAAGTGATACCTTTGTTGCAACTGATGAACCTACACTGATGTATAATTTTCACCTAAAGTCCATAGTTTACAAATATGTTTCATTTTAAGAGTAAGAAATGTTATAAAATTAAATTGTGATGATGCTTAAATAATCCTGTTGATATAATTTTAAAAATTATATTTCACATTTTAAATGTTGAATTTTATACTAATTATATCTCAATACACCTGTTTAAAAATATATCCTATATGATTATATTTCCACAGTCTACTTATATGTATTTATATTAAATACTTTACACATTGGTTTTTATCCTATTGCATTTAAAATTTTTAAATTTTAATGTAAATAACATTTTCCTCATTTATAAAATCAATCTTGTTACAATCTTATAAAAAATAAAAATCTAACATTTATAAAGTTCTTTGTTGTCAGTGTTCTGTTTTATTATTCTATATATTTTATGTATTCATTTTTGAAAGAAAATATGTGAAGTGCCATGATTTTTGGTGATGTCGCATTTTATTTCCCCCATAAACACATACCATTTAACTATAAAACTACTAAAATATAAAATAACTATGGGTAATACATTATACGCACATATCTCATTGATTACTACTTTTTTTTTTTTTTTTTTTGAGACAGAGTCTGACTGCGTCACCAGGCGCCAGGCTGGAGTGCAGTGGCGCGACCTCGGCTCACCGCAACCTCCACCTCCTCGGTTCAAGCAATTCTCCTGCCTCAGCCTCCTGAGTAGCTGGGACCACAGGCGCACACCACCACACCCAGCTAATTTTTTTTTTTTTGTATTTTTAGTAGAGGCAGGGTTTCACCATGTTGACTAGGATGGTCTCGATCTTTTGACCTCGTGATCCGCCCACCTCAGCCTCCCAAAGTGCTGGAATTACAGTCATGAGCCACTGTGCCCGGCACTTACTACTTTTTCTAAAACCTCCTTTTCAAAATTCTATGTCTGTGTCTCGTTTCTTCTGAAAATTACCCGTCTATATTTTGTCCCATACATAGTTTTTGTCTTCACTAGTCTTTACTTCTTCACCTTTGACTTCTTTAATCACATACACCTCATAGACATTATTGGCAGATAGTAAGAATTATACATGATTTTAAAGTAAACCTGTGCCTTCTATTTTCAAGTGTTTCATGAATATAATCTCCTACAAATGTCATTTTAACTTTTGCCCTTGTAATACACTGACTTCCTTTTCGTTGTTCCCTGCTGACTGCATTTAAACTTCAATTCTCCTTCTAGTCTGTCTATCTGGCAATCCAATGGCAGCAATAATAATTCCTTACTAAGGTTGCCCCTTTGGGATAAAGAACTGTAGAAATATCTTACCTCTCGTATATATTTAAAGTAGGTCACACATGTCTCTACATCTACAGTATAAGCCACATGACAAGGCCTCATCAAGATACCTCTTACTCGTTTTAGAGCTCCAGGTATCAGGGATAGTGAATGAGGCAGTCATACCAATTCTCACAACACACAATGCTTAACTCTTGAGCAGGCATTCAATGGAACTTCCACCTCCCTCACCAATCTAGGGTAATAGACTGCATAGGGATCCATAATAGCTTACCTGAAAAAGTTCCAATTCAATTGAATGAAATATGCCATGTTTCAGTCATCAGGCAGACATCAGCCTTTAATTGTAATAAAGGCTTTCACATCATTTACATCATTTTTTAATTTTAATTTTTTTTTTGAGACAGAATCTCACTCTGTCACCCAGACTGGAGTGCAGTAGCCAAATGTTGGCTCACTGCAACCTCTGCCTCCCAGGTTCAAGCAATTCTCCTACCTCATCCTCCCAAGTAGCTGGGATTACAGGTGCCCGCCACCATACCCAGCTAATTTTTGAATTTTTGGTAGAGACAGGGTTTCACTACGTTGGCCAGGCTGGTCGCGAACTCCTGAGCACAGGCAATCCACCTGCCTTGTCCTCCCAAAGTGCTGGGATTACAGGCATTAGCCACCATGCATGGCTTCACTTCATTTTTAATGTCTGATTTCTGACTACTTTTACAACTCATACCTCCCTCTTGCCCTTTCATCCTATATCTGCACAAGCTAATAGGAGAGCCTGGGTGATCCTTCCTTTGGCACCAGAGGGGAGTGCAAACCACATAAGAGAATTCTCACCCAGCTACATCCCCAGCCACCTTAAAAAAATAACCTCCCTTCCTGGCTTTCTCAGGCTATTTTTGTACCTGCTTGTTAGTTGTCCTGATTTCCCAAAAAGTCTCCTTATGTGAGTGATAAACCTTCTTATATCCTCTTGATATATGTGTGGCATCTAAACCAGATATGAAGTCACAGGTACATGTTGTCTCTGCAGGTGGCCATGTTTTGGCTTTTAGGTTGAGGTCTTATTGAGAACGAGTATTGCATCTCAACTGAATAAAATGAAGGTGATTCTTACACTTATAGCACTTCAGCAAACGTTTCAATGCACTTAAATTTAAATTAATTGTACACTCCACTTTGCAATTAAGTACTTTCGTGCAACCTAATAGAAAAGTGGTTAAGTATACTTTAGCAAGGATAGAGGGAGAGTAAGCATAAGAGCATATCACAGCATCACTATTCACCTTTAGTAATATAGTGTTTTTTGTGTTGTATATTGCTTCTCTAATGCTGTGAAACAAACCACATATAAATCCAATGACATAGGTTAATACATATTTATTCATCTTCGAAATTTAGTTTGAGTCAGACTTCTGCATAAATCTAGAGATAGGCTGGGGGCTGAATAATGTCTAATAGTGTCAGTTGAAGTGAACTGACCCTACTATATGTACGGTCTGTCATCCTTCAGCAGGTTTCCTTGGGCTTATTTACACAGTGATCTCAAGAGACAAAGTTAGCACACACAATTCCTCTTGAGGTCTAGGTTCAGAACTAGCACACCACAAATGCCTATGCATTTTGTTTTTGTTAAAACAAGGCGTACAGTCACTCTGCAACCTAAGAGTGGGGAAGTAAAATCTACTTTTTGATGAATGCAGGGAAGAACATGCATTGCAAGATTGTAGCTATCTTGGAAAAGTGGTGAATTCTAAAATCTGAAATATAAAATTGACATGTAGCAGATAAACACATATCCATTAAGAGTGTTCGGGAAGACTCTTACACATATATGAAAATAAAAATTTTGCCTTTAGAGGAAAGTACAGTGAGGAAAAAAGACACAAATGAAAGAGACTCAATTAACAGAACATTCTGAGAAGACATAACACTGATCCAGTAATTTGGATCTACTGCTTGTGGGAGACATGGTCATTAATTTTTGAGTACTATCATTTACATTGTTTGCCAAATTTTTGTCTTGGTGTGACATCATAGTTCAGAAGTATTGCCAGATGGCCAAGCAAATATGGCACAACATGACTCTCAGCATGTTTCCGGGTGAGTTTTTCAGCCAATATCTACTTTCCCAGTTGCCACAATGTTATTCTGTTCAGGTGTTCTGAGTTTCCTCTTTGGAACTCATCTATTTCCCCAGTGTTTTTTAAACTACTAAGATGTAATAACAGCTGAAAAATAACAGTTAGCATGCTGCTTCCCATCTTAATACTTTCCCACATGCTGTCACCTTTGCTTGGAACACCTTACTTTCTCCTTTTTCCCCTGAGTAATGCTTATTTGTATTTTAAAATTTAGCCCAAGAATCATTTCCAGTGAGAAAAATCCTATACCTACATTTACATAATTTCAATTTTGTCTGAGACCCCCAATTCTATATGGCTATAGAGCCCTATATTTACTTCTAGTACACTGATCATAATTGCTTACTCAAGGTCTCCTGTACTATAATGTAAACTTCTTGAAGAAAAAATCATGTGGTAGAGACAGTTCCTGATATATATTTACTTAATAGGTATGCAATTATTTAATAAAATACTTGACTTAATTACTTTTGTATTTATTTATTTATTCATACACATTCTTGTCAATGACTGCAGATATTTAAGGCTTGACTCAGAAGTCAGAAAGGGTACTTACCACTAAAGAAATCTCTGCTGGGCTTTCCCTTTCCCTGTCTTGGCAAAGAAGGGTAACTTTTCACTTTTATTTTGTATTTACTTTTGTTTTCTTTTCTTTCTTTTTTTTTTTCTTTTTTTCTTTTGAGACTGAGTCTCACTCTGTCGCCCAAGCTGGAGTGCAATGGCACAATCTTGGCTCACTGCAACCACCACCTCCTGGGTTAAAGCAATTCTCCTGCCTCGGCCTCCCAAGTAGCTGGGACCACAGGCACATCCCACTACACTCAGCTAATTTTTATAATTTTTTTACAGATGGAGTTTCGCCATATTGGCCAGGCTGGTCCCAAACTCCTGACCTAGTGATCTGCCTGACTCAGCCACCCAAATTGCTGGGATTACCAACGTGAGCCACTGTGCTGCTCACCCCTCCGCCCTCTTCTTTCTATTTTTTGAGATGGCATTTTGCTCTTGTCACCCAGGCTGGAGTGTAATGGCGCGATCTCAGCCTACTGCAACCTCCACCTCCCATGTTCAAGACATTCTACTGCCTCAGCCTCCTAAGTAGCTGGGATTACAGGCATGCACCACCACACACAGTTAATTTTCTTTTTTTCTTTTTTCTTTTTGTATTTTTAGTAAAGATGGGTTTTCACCATGGTGGCTAGGCTGGTCTCAAACTCCTGACCTCAGGTGATCCACCCGCCTCTGCCTCTCAAAGTGTTGGGATTACAAGTGTGAGTCACCACACTTGACTTCATTGACATTTTTCTATACCTACTTGCTCTGGGTTATAAGCATCTTTACCCACAGTTGGGGATCAATAAGATGAAAATACAAACAATTCATTCTGGCATCTGTCTTCAAACTCTAATGTCCTAGAAAGTCCAATTTCTTTTCAAATTTCAGAACCATGTAATAGCCAGCTGTTGAATTATTTCCAGGGATTTTAGTTTTATTTAGAGAAGAGTAGCAAGAAAAATTGAATGCACGACATCATATCCTGGAACTGGAAATTTATTCTCTGATTTTGAAATATATTTCACAGAATATCAAATTATATATCTGTCCATTTATTTTTATATTTGTTGCAATTTGAAAATGTTGCAACACAATTCTCTATATTGCACTTTTTTTAAATGAGAAATATGCTATTAGTTTTATTTTTTTCCTTTGCACAAAATACGTTTTTTCCCCTCTGATTTTATAATTTTATATATATATTTATTTTTATAACTTTTATTTTAGGTTCAGGGGTACATAGGCAGATTTGTTATGTAGGCAGACTAGTGTTATAGGGGTTTGTTGTATAGATTATTAGATCAGGCAGGTATTAATCCTAGTACTCAGCAGTTACTTTTTGCTGCTCCTCTCCCTCCTCCCACCCTTCACCCTCAAGTATATCCCAATGTCTGTTATTCCCTTCTTTGTGTTCCTGAGTTCTCAACATTTAGCTCTCACTTATTTCAAAACCTGTGGTATTTGGTTTTCTGTTTCTATGTTAGTGCGTTAAAAGTTAATAGTCCCCAGTCTTATTCATGTTCCTGCAAATGACATGATCTTTTTCTTTTTTATGACTATATGACTGCATAGTATTTTATTATGAATATATACCACATTTTCTTTATCCAATTTGTCATTGAGGGGCATTTGGGTTGATTTCATGTGTTTGCTATTGTGACTAGCGATGGAATGAACATTCACATGCATGTGTCTTTACGGTAGAATGATTTTTATTCCTCTGGGTACATAACAGTTATGGGTTTGCTGGGTCAAATGGTAGTTCATCTGTTAGTTCTTTGAGGAATCATCATACTGCTTTCCACAATCGTTGAACTACTTTACACTCCAACCAACAGTGTATAAGCATTGTTTTTCTTCACAACCTTGTCAGTGTGAGATGGTATCTCATTGTAGTTTTGATTCACATTCCTCTAATGATCAGTGATGTTGAGCTACTTTTTCATATTCTTTTTGGCTGCATGCATATTTTCTTTTGAAAAATGTCTATTCATGTCTTTTGCACTTTTTAATGAGATTGTTTGTTCTCCTCTTATAAACTTCTTTAAGTTACTTATAGATGCTGGGTATTAAACCTTTGTCAGATGCATAGTTTACAAAATTTTTCCCTCATTCTGTAGGTCGTTTACTCTGTTGATAGTTTCTTGTACTGTGCAGATGCTCTTAAGTTTAATTAGATCCCATATGTCAACTTCATGTTTATCATTGGTTTTAAAACACAATTTAATTATTACCTGCTTGGTATTTTGTGTGTGTTTCTTGTGCTTGGGCTTGTTTAACTTTTTAGGTCTTTGCGTATATGTATTTTTTTAACAACTTGGAAATTTTTTTAGTCATTATTTCTTCAAATATTTTTGGTTACAGTCTCTCTCTCATATATCTAAGGGACTCGAATTACACCTATATTAGGCCAATTGAAGTTGTCCAACAGCTCAGTGATGAACTTTTAATTTGTACTAATGATTTTTATTGGTGTGTTTCATTTTAGATAGGTCTTGTGGTTGTAGCTTCAAATTTACTACTCTTCTTATCTGCAATATCTAATCTGTCTCTAATCCTATTCAGTGTCTTTTTTTTTCATCTCACACAATATTGATTTCATCTTTAGAAGCTTGAGTTAGGTCTTGTTTATGTCTTAGATAGCTATAACTTTTTAAACATATGAACTTCAGTTATAACTTTCTAATATGCTGACGTCTATTATTTCTAATATCTGAATAGTATGAGTCAATTTTGATTGAGTTTTTTCTCCATAATAGGTATTAATTTCTCCCTTTTTTACATGCCTGATAATTTTTATTAAATACCAGATATGGAGATGTTACTTTCTTGCCTGTGAAACTGTTAAATTACTTGGAAACACTTTATCCTTTGGGTCTTAACTTTAAGGATTATTGTGTTAGATCAGAACAGTCTATAGTCTAGAACTAATTATCTTCCATTACACAAGAAAAAATCTCCTCTGTATCCTCTCCAATGTCCTGCAAAATATGTGGTTTTCCAATTGGCCAATAGAAAAGCTATTCCCAGCTGTGTTTAAGTAGTAGGAAAAGTTTCCTCTAATACTTTCAAATGCTTCTTGTCTAGCCTTAGGTAGTTTTCCTACCTAATCTCCAATCAATATTCTCCTGAGTTCTGAAAGATAATACTCTGCAGATCTCAGGAATTCTCTGTACAGATGTCTTCCCTACCCTTGTCTCCCCAGACACTCACCTCAAATTCCTCAGTTCAAGGAATCTTCCAGGACCTATCTAGATTTCCCTTTCTGTGCCTCAGCCCACAAACTAAATGCTATAAATTGGGTAAATAAACAAAAAACACATTTGCTGCTTGTATCCCAGTGACTGCTGTTTTTTTAAACCTCATGTACAATGCCTTCAAAACTTTTATTCCACCATATGATTTGTCTGCTATTTTTTGCAGGTGATGATTGTTTTAGATGAGAGTGTAAATCCAGTTTCTTTCTGTGTACAGGGATGAAGAATTCAGAAAAGAGAAAAACTAACATTAAGAAAAATTGAAGAATAATGTATATGATTACTTAACATAAATAAGTTTAAAATGTTTAAAATTTAAAATAAGACTCCCTTATTATTCTTCGATATTATTCTCCAAATTTAGTTGCACAACCAGAGTTATAAAATGGGCAACACAGATTCTGTAAAGTTGTAATTTTGTTGAGAATAGGAAGAATAAAAGACATGTCCAATGCTGAAGGCTACATTGAAGGAATGACTAAATAAATATTAACTGCCAAATTTTACATAGTTAATGAGAGAAGTTAAAAAATTCAGACACTTGAGAAACAGTAAAAATGTGGTATAATTAATGGATTGTATGTCTTAGGGTAGCTGAAGAGTATTAAAGTTGAGGCATTAAGGGGAGTGGTCTGGAAAGACAGGAAGCAGTAATCCCAGAGTGAAGTGAAGTTGATGTTTAAGGTAGAATAGAGTACAAAATGAGTGGAGAATTATGACTGAAGTGTGTTTGGCAAGATTAACTGTGACTAGAAGGTAATTTTGTAAAGAAATGAGGGGAGATGACCTGGGGCTTGGAAGATAACTGCAACAATGAGGGTCAGTGGCCATCTGATACTACGAAAGTGAATTTTGGGAGTTGGTTAGGAAGAGAGGAAGAAATGTCTAAAATTGGCAAGAAGAGCTATCAGTATGTTCACTACCCCCATTTTCTTCCAAACGTGTGTGTGTGTGTGTGTGCGTGTGTGTGTGTGCGCATTTATGAGAAACAATGTACTTAGAGAGAGCCAAGTATCCATTGGAGGAAGAAAGTAAAATAAGCGCTTGAAGAATCAATTGAGAATCTACTGTGTTTTACTAATAATGAAATAATGAACAGGGAATCCCAAAGGCACAATGGACAGATTTCAGGAGTTGGAAAGAACTGTATGAAGACAGAATAGTACATGTAAAGAGTGTCTGCAAGTGATCAAGATACTTTACTGATCTTGTGGCAATGTTTCAAACCCCAACAAGAGAATCACAATCACAGCACAGAGGCCATGTGGTTTTGGAGCACCGCCATTCTCGCTCCAGGAAGTAAACATACTCCTTTTGAGAAAGAGCTGCTGACTTGCCAACGGGTCCAGGTGAAAACTAAGTACCTGACCACTAGATACCAAATGACGATGTTACTTGAGCAACTCAGTACTAGTTTTTATTTTGGTGCTAGATTCACCGAGACATATATGTAGGCATGCTCAGAAGCATGCGACTCAAATGAGGAAACTACTAACTCCCTCCATAATTATAACTTCTAAAAAATGTACCACATGTACCCCAGAACTTAAAGTATAATAAAATAAATAAATAAGGTGAAAAAAAAGAAAAAAAAAGTACAGTAGGAGACAATATCTAATATCAGCAAGACTGCCCACTTTGTGGAAATCAGCCTCTTCCCCTGCCACCTTAGCACTTAATGGGCATATGAGCAAAAAGCTCATGAGGTTATGCATCCTTGGTCTCTCTAATCATGCTACTGACCATCCTGAGTGCCCAAATTTTAATCAGCAATGCTAAATCATGTGTCCTCCATTTTGTACTATAATCCAAGATGGCAATGTGCTGGTTTAAGAAATCATTTCTTATTTCCATTATGGAAGGTATAAAATTTTCATACCAAAATAGTTGAATATTTAGGTTTTCTTTCCCTGCCTGTCACATATTGTTTAGGCTACTGTTTTTTAGCTTAGTGATTGCTTTGTGCAATATCATGGTATAGGCATTAGTCAGAGTAGGCCACACTCTTCTTCCATGACAAATAAATGTAAAATATCTCTTGACTTACCACGTTGTTTTCTTGCTTATGTCATATTTAAACACAGGATGCTTGACTCTTCTTAGAGGCTATCTTCCAAGCAACATCTCAGGAATCCATAATTATTCCATCTTTATGTCACTGTAATCTTAAGCATGTGGTACCAAAACTTGCTGCAGATAGGAAAAATAGAGTAAGCCTTATTGTTGGAGGATTTTGTAGGCCGGCCCAGAAGAGACATTTAAAAGTTTCTATTATATCTTTGGCCAGAAAATAAACCAAGGGTGCAAATAATATTACAAAGGAGCTTGAAAAAATAGACTTCCTATATGACAAGAAAGAAGAACAATTTTTAAAAATTAAAAACCAATATGTGAACCACAGCGTTCTCTATGCTACAGTGTACCTGTCCCTCCACAAAATAGAGTATAATCTACACGTATTTTTTTAATCTTGCTTTTTCTTTCTGTTCCCTTTATTTCATCAATTATAGTACTATTGTTAAGAATAAATTTAAAATATACTTCATGAGTAGCAGAATATAAGATAGAATTTTAACACATGTACACAAAAAGAGGATATTAGTTAGAGTCACATCTCACTCTGAATCTTCAATAACCCATGAAGCCTTGAGTTGTCTCCAAAAGAGATGTGTGAATGCATTTTCAGTTTTTTGCAGTAAAATTACATCATCTTTTTATCCAAAGTTAAGTTTAATATTTGTAAATAAAAGTATTGGGAGAACAGTATGTAGATACTGGTCAATTAAATTTTATTATTATTTTGGATTGACTACCATCTCAAACTCTTTGTTTTATTTGAGAGTTTCCTTACAAGATGAGCTTTGATGAGATCCAGGTTCTACCTTCCATTACAGAATCGCCCAAGACTAAATTTCATTTTTTTCCACTCTCTAATGCAGTATTGACCTATCATTTCAGAATTTTTAATCTGAGGGTGAGAATGATGAAAAATTCATCAGATCTTACAGCTAATTTACTCTGATATATCAAGCAAGAAATAATGATGTTTGATTTCAAATATATCCAAGGCAAACTGAGAATGTTATTTAATAAACAATTATCAATTTATAAGACTTAGAAATCTTCCAGCATCTAATATATGTACACTGGAATCTAAGATACATACACTGAAATATTATTCAGCAATAAAAACAAAAGAAGTGACACTTTATTTCTAACACTACATATAAACGCTTGGAAATCATCATTGTGATCCTCATACCACCACCAAAAAACTGAATAAACTGAATAAATCAGCAACTATCTGAGATTTATCAAAGAGGTCAGGTAACAGAAAACCACTGCCCCAGAAAGTGTAAAGGCAAAGAGGCAGTTACAGAGAATCACAGCTTACTGAAGCAGAAGCCCAGGAATAGAGACCTCGGTGGAAACAAATACTAGGGTAGGGAAAGAGAAATTGCAATTGAAAAATTGTTCAATGCTCAACGTAGGTAAGTTTAAGAGTTAAAAATGCCAGGAGTGTCCAGTTTTAGGAGGGTTTCATATGTCTTTGAAGTTTATCTATAGAAATCCTACCATTATTCTAACAATGAAGATCAGAGCAAAATTCCTTCTTGCTGTCATTATGGGGAGCCATTTTGAAATATGCTCATAGCATTCTGTTCCTTTAACAGTGCCTGCCTTCAAAAGAAAGTGTTTTACTCGAGCCTAATCAACTGGGGTTCTGCCAAAGCCTAACCAACCTGGGGAAGAAAAATACCTGACCTCAGCTCCCTGTGTGCTTGTCATATATAAGGAAAACAAAACAAAACAAAAAATTAAAAAAAAAAAAACAAACAACTGAGCAGCATTTAAGAAGGTCACAGCCTTTTAGTGATGGGACTAAAAGACTGTGACCTTCTTAAATGCTGCTCAGTTGTTTGTTTCTTTTTAATTTTTTTAATCATGGGAATTTGAACATTTCCCCTTCCTTCAAACATCACTGCTACACTAAAGGCACAACTGAGAACAGAATCAGTGAGTTTGAAGAAATGAGAAATGCCAATAAAGAATTCTAAAACTGAAATTCAAAGAGAAAAAAAATTAAAAAGGAAGAACAGAATATCAAAGAACTGTGAAATAATCATATAAAGTACAATATATATTTTAATGACAGTATGAAAAGAAGAAAAGAGACAGACACATAAACATATTTGAAGCAATAGTGACTGCAGACTTCCCAAATTGAATGATAGTTATCAAACTACAGATCCAGGAAGCTAAGAGAACAAAAATCTGACAAAATATTGAAACAACCATATCCGGACATATTATATTCAAACTGCAGGAAATCAAAGACAATGGGAAAATCTTGAAAGAAGCCAGAGGAAGGAAAAAATAAACACCTTACCAACAGAGGTGCAAAAATAAGAGTTTTAGGACTTTTATTTTCAGAAATAATGCAAGCAAGAAAAGAGTAGACATCTGAAGTAGTGAAAGGAAATATTTACCAATTTAGAAGGCTACGTTCAGCAAAATCATTCTTCAAGTCTGAATATAAGTAAATACTTTCAGAAACTAATATTGACAGAATACTTTGTCAGAAGACCTAAGATAAATATTGAAAGAAAATGTTGAAAAAAAAAGAAAAGTAATATAGTTGGAAATTTGGATCTACATAAAGAAATGAAGAGGATAAGAGAATAAATAAATGAAAATAAAATATTTTTTACTCCTAATATTAATTTATCTAAGAGATGGTTATAGCTTATGAATAAGGGAAATAAATAACAATAATGTTATAAGAAATGGGAGGTCATATCCAACCTTCTGCTGTAAAATACACCTTGACAAATTTAAAGTGTAGAAATCCTATAAAAGATGCTTTCTGACCAGAATATAATTAAACCAGAAATTATTTACTAAAAAATAGCTGAACAAGCCCAAAATCTTGCAGATTTAAATACTCACTTCTAAATAGCACATAAATAGAAAATAAACTAAATAATTATGAAAATGTAACTTCTCAAAATTTATGGGATGCAGGAAAGCAGTTATTATAGGGAAATTGGTAGCATTGAGGGCATTTTGAGAAATAAGAAATACCTAAAGTCGATAATTTAAGATCTCACCATAGCTAACTAGAAAAAGAAGAGCAAATAAAATTCAAAGTAATCAGTAGAAAAATTAATTTTAAAAATTACAGTAGAAGTCAATAAAGTGGAAAACATGAAATCAATAGAGAATAATACACAAACCAAAAGTTTATTCTTTAAAAAGATCAATAAAACTGAAAACATGAAGTCAATGGAGAAAAACACAGAAAGCTAAATGTTTATTCCTTGAAAAGATCAATAAATTGATAAAACTCCCGAGAGGCAATCTAATTTAAAAGGAGATAAGACTCAAGTTACTAATATCAGAAATAAAAGAGGGGCTATTTTTCCTGATCCCATGAACACTAAAAGCTCAAAATATCAATATTATGAAAGCAATATTCTTTTAAACAAATTGTAATAGATCATTTGAATAGACAAATATCTATTTACAAAATTAGATCAATATGTGAGAACCTCTAAAACAGAACGATCAGGTTCCAATAACTTTACTGGTGAGTTCTAGAAAACATTTTTTAAAACTTATGCCAGTTTTTTACAATGTCTTCTAGAAAATAGAAGCAGTGGATAGGAATACCACCTATCTGAATCTATGAACCCAACATAACCCTAACACCAAAACCAGACACAGACATGAGAAAAAAAAAAAAAACTATAAAAGACCAATCTCTCTCATGAACACATATGCAAAATTTTTCAACACACTATTAGCAAATTAAATTCAACATTATATAAAAAGATTATATATCATGACCATATGGGATTTACTCCACATTTGCAAGGCTCAGCATTCAAAAATCATATGACCATATAAAGAGAGGCAGAAAAAGTATTTGATAAAACATTTATGATAAAAATTCTTAGCAAACTAGTAGTAAAATAGGAACTTTCTTAATTTCAAAAAGAAAAATCTTAAAAAAAGAACTACAGCTAACATTATATGAAAAATGTTAATAATATGGGAAATGGCAAACTACAGAGAGAAGTACTGGGGATATATGAAAACTCTGTACTTAGAGTGTACTTACAATAAATTTTTCTGTAAACCTAAAAAAGTACATCTTTATAAATAAAGTCTTCAATTCAAAAATAACATACTTCAAAAGATAAAAACATGAAATACAGATATGTGCTATAACATGAATGGGCCTTGAAAAATTATAAGTGTTGGAAACCAGCCGTATATTATATAATTTCATTAAATGAAATGTATAGAGTAAGCCAATCCATATAGAATGAAGGTAGAGTAATGTTTATCAAGAGCTGTGGTCAGAGTACTGAAAAGTGACTGCTAATGTTGTTTTGGGGAATGTTGATGAAAATATTCTAAGTAGGTTTAAGTGATGGTTGCACAACTCTCTTAATACACTGAAAATCATTGAATTGTCCTCTTTAAAAGATGGACTTAATTGCACATGAATTATATCTCAATATAGCTGTTATTAAGAAAGAGATAGGCAGAAAAACAGAAAATCTTCCATATACATATAACAGATTTTTCCTCACATACCAACAAGGATTCAATGACTTTCACAAAAATATGACAACTTTGCTTCATATATTACTATACCCAAAACTTAATTTTAAGTCAGCAATTTTTAAATAATTACCTTTAGACATTTGAATATATGTGCTACCTGTGTTGAGCTTTGTTACCACAAAATATAATTTATCTACATAAACTTAATAATCTATCTACATCTATAAAAATCTGCTAAGAAGTACATTTAAAACGTTTTCTTCAAATCTATTAGTGCAATGGTGCATTAATACAAAAATAACTAAATTGACAATGTTTTCACATAACATGCAATAATTTTATGAATCTATGTGTAACTGGCAGAATAATGGCCCCTAAAGATGTTCATTTCTTTTATTTATTTATTTATTTATTTATTTATTTATTTATTTTCTGAGGCAGAGTCTCACTCTGCTTCCCAGGCTGAAGTCAGTGGCTCACTACAACTTCTGGTCCTAGGTTCGAGCGATTCTCCTGCCTCAGCTTCCCGAGTAGCTGGGACTACTGGAGCACGCTGTCACGCCCAGCTAATTTTTTCTATTTTAGTAGAGATGGTGTTTCACCGTGTTGCCCAGGCTGGTCTTGAACTCCTGAGCTCAGGTATTCCGCCTACCTTGGCCTCCCAAAATGCTGAGATTGCAGGTGTTAGTCACTGGGACCCGCAGATGTTCAGTTCTCAATCTCCAGAATTGGTGAATATCTTACATGGCAAAAGGAAGTTTATTATAAAGTAAAAATTTTACATGGGAAGTTTATTCAGGAGTATTTCTTATTCCGTTGAGTCTAATATAATAACAAAAATCCTTATAAGTGAGAAATTGAACCAGGGAAGTCAGAGTGAGAGAAGCAAATGTGATAAAGTAAGCAGAAGTCAGAGTGCTGCAATTGTGGGCATTAAAGATGGAGGAGAGGTCACAAATCATCATTCTGGAAATGACCTAAGGAAGCTAGAAGGATCAAGGAAGCTGATTGTCCTCTAGAACTGCCTGGAGAAATGTTCCCATGCTAACACCTTGATTTTAACCCAGTGAGACCCATCTAGGATTTTTAACCCAGTGAGACCCATCTAGGATTTTTAACCTCAAGAACTACTCAGTAATAAATTTGTGTTATGTTAAGCCAGTAAATCTGTGGTAATTTTTATATTACCAATAGAATACTCATACATTTGAACAAATATAAAGATACATATCTGAGGTGAATTCATTTTAGTTTTATGTACTAGAAAAGACGTTATCTAGCTTTATAAACTATTATATTTTTAGATGAATAACTTTTTACATCTTCATATTTGCACATTTCAGTTCTGGATCCAGGAAGTCACACACAAACATGCATTTATCTTTTTTTTTTTTTTTTTTTTTTTTTTGAGACAGAGTCTCACTGTGTCTTCCAGGTGGTAGTTCAGTGGTGCAATCTTGGCTCACTGCAATCTCTGCCTCTTAGGTTCAAGTGATTCTTCTGTCTCAGCTTCCCAAATATCTGGGATTACAGATCTGCATCACCACACGCCCCCTAATTTTTTGCCTTTTTAGTAAAGACAGAGTTTCGTAATATTGATCAGGCTGGTCTCGAACTCCTGGCATCAAGTGATTCACCCACCTCAACCTCCTACAGTGCTGGAATTACACATGTGAGCAACTACACCTGGCAAAAAAAAAAAAAAAAGTGCATTTATCTTGAACTTTGATTTCTAGTATGTATTAGTTTGTCCTAAAACTGCTATGAAGAAATATCTGAAACTGGGTAATTTATAAAGGAAAGAGTTTTAATTCACTTACAATTCTGCATTGCTAGGGGAGGCCTCAGAAAACTTAAAATCTTGGCAGAAGGCAAAAAATAAACAGGCACGTTTTTCACAGACCAGCAGGAAGGAGAAGAGCTAAACAAAGGGTGAAGAGCCCCTTATAAAACCTTCAGATCTCATGATAATTCATTCACTATCATGAGAACAGCATGGGGGAAACCATCCCATGAACCAATTACCACTACCTGGTCCCACCCTTGACACCTGGGATTACTACAATTGAAAGTGAGACACAGAGCCAAACCACATCACAGCATAATTTTCCCAATACTGCTTCATTATTTCATGGGATTATTTTAGAGTATCATCTGTAGTATCTACAACTTTAATACCTAAATCAAATTATTCTGTAGAAATAGGTAATTATAAATATTAAAAAATAAAAATTAAAAAGTTTCAAATGGGCAATAATGTGTAATTAATTTAATACTGTGTATTTAGGTGAGACTGAAGGAGTAAAATTTGTCAGAGTTTGGTTGTAGAAAATATTTTAGATGTTGTAAAATTTAAGTTATACTTTGGTATACAAAATCATAGCTTTATTTCTCCATAACAAAATTCAACTTAGTTCAAAATTTTTCATTTACACTGAAGTCAGAAAACAACAACAACAACAGAAAAAAAAAAATCCTCAAACCTGGTAGGTGAAGGTAACTTTCAGTCAATTCAAGACTTATGCTGAGACAAAATCATGGTTCTTCCTTGTTACTTATTTAATCATTTCTCTGGGTATTTGCAGTAAGGGAAGAGAACTACTAATCATCTTGTCATCAGGGGAGTGGTTTCTGTGCTTGAAAGTAAATATAGTTTCTCATGACTAGTCTGAAATATATAACTCATCTCCACTATTTCTGCTGTAATTTACCAGGCAGTGTGACTTGCAGTAGTTTCTCAATGGCCACTCAGGGGAACTCAGCGTCAATACACCTGATCACCTGGCTCCATCATTTTTTATTTTCCATCTAGATTCTGGCTTTGGTTATTTATCTCACAGCCTTTCCTGTCCTTCCTTCAACCAAAGCTATTGTTTCCGTCGGACAGGCACATTGTTTTACATTCCTCAATTCTTAACTTCTTTTCTGGTACTAACAGAGAATGGTTGGTGATAAGAATGAATTTTTCACACCCTCAAGGAAGTGGTGTCGGGCGCATGTCACTAGAATTATAGATACATGTGCGAAAGGTAAAGACATTTCTGTTTTTTTTGTGTCTGCCCCAGGACAGTGTGGAGACCTCTGGCTCGTCGGAAGTAAACTATTTCATTATTCTCTTGCATTGCCCATATAACTAGATTTTTGTTTTTGTTTTGTTTTAAATCTTTATGGTCTAAATTAGCCACATTCTATTTTAAACGATTTTTTTGAAATTAAAAATAGAAAACAAAACAAACATAAACTCTTTTTTTGCTCAGTCAAGTGTTTTTAAGAATAATTGCTTCAATGAAGTACTTAGCAAAGGTGAATTTGAAACGGGAAACTGTTCTTGAAGCTTGAAATTAATTCAATTGATGGAGTTAAAGAACAATTTAAAGAAATAAAAATAGTATGAACTAAAACACAGCAATTAATATTTCAAGACCAATAAATTAATAGAGGCAGAAATAATAAAGCTAAGGGATATATTTCTTTAGGAAAGAACACAAGTAGCTTGTTTTGACAAAAGCTTACAATATTGGATAACTTGCTCTGTACAGAATTTTGTTTTAGTCATATTACTGTACTATAGCATGAAGGTGTAAAGTCTTAGTTCTAGAGACAGTATTTTTAAATCTGGGCTTGTAGTTCTGTTAGCTGTACGACTCTGTGCAAGATAATTATCCTAACTCTCAGTTTTTTTATCTAAGTAAAAGGATGACATTAGTGCTTGTAGGATTACTGTATGAAACTAAGAAATTTATATAAATATACTTGTAAGATTATCACACCTGATGAGCTATTGTTATTACTAATATTACTATTGGTATATTTGAAGTCACAGGATCACTGTACAATTCCAAATATGAGGATTATATTTATGCATGGATACCTGTATAAAACAGTGTTGAAAAAGCTTTCCATTATTTTGTGTAAATGTTTCCAATCATTCTATTACTTATAGGTTCTGTAGCAATCTTAACGCAAGAAAAAAAAGTTATTTGAACAAAACTGAACACAATGCACCAAGTCCTGTACCGAGGAATAGAAGAACATAGTTTCTGACCTTTGTGAGTTTTACATTCAAAAGCAACATGATATTAACATTTATTAACATTTCTCTTATGGTTCAAATAAGTAGCCTGTTTAACCATGCATAAAAATAATCTTCCATTTAAAATGACAATTTATTTCTAAACTTTTTGAGCTATTTGACAACCAGCTTCAAAAATTTAAGGATATAATAAACTTTGAAACATTTTAAAAATATGGGTGCTTTCTTGAAAATATTAGCAATGAGTAAAATAAACCAAAGTAGGTGATATAATTTTTCAAACGTGGCAGGGTGACATAACTTACAGTAAATAATTAAATACTTCATCATTCATCTTTTTGTTTTTTCAATGTTACATACTTCATGTCATTTATTTTTCTTTACTAAGAAGAAAAAATAATGCAGTAAATTACATAAGGAAGATTATATTTTAGATAAAAAAGAAATACATATAATTTTCATACCATTTGAGAAGTTATTTGTGTAAGGTAGATTTGAACAGGAAGTCAGGAAGAGAAAATAATTAGAACAGATATACTACCTACTCTTTAAGATTTACAGTTTTGTTTCTTAATAGAAGACATACAGCATTTGAATTTTATTACCATATATTTTGTTACGTGTTTGAAAATGTGCAATAATCACTCGCTTTTTTGGAGTATTAGTGTCTATTTTGAACTTGAAACTTATTCACTAATATTTTATACTTTATTTCTAATTCCAGCTTTATATTTTGTTCACAAAAATGCCTATATTCCTTTGGTCATAAATACAACTCTGTCAAAAGTTTCTATATATAAGTTCAAGTTAAATAAGTTCTGTTGGCTAGTTAGTAATTACTTAGATAATCTATATTTTTCTCTCTTTTTGGTACAAGTGCAGTTTTCTTACATGTGTATATTGCGTAGTGGTGAAGTCTGAGCTTTTTGTGTAATCATCACTCAAACAGTATATACTGTACCCATTAGGTAATTTCTCATCTCTCACCCTCCTCCCACCCTTTCCTTGTGTTCAGTTACTGTTATTCCACTCTGTATGTCTATGTATATATTTCATTTAGTTCTTACAGATAAGTAAGAACATTTGGCTTTTTGATTCTGAGTTGTTACACTTCAGATAATGGACTCCAGTTACATCAATGTTGCTGCCAAAAACATGATTCTATTCTTTTTAAGGCTGAATACATTTCATTGTGTATATACATGTCACAATTTATTTATCTACCTATTTGCTGAGAGACTTTTAAACTGATTCCACATCTATGCTATTATTGTGAATACTGGTGCTATAAACATACAAATGAGGGTATATTTTTATATACATATTTTCCTATATTTTATCCCTATTTTTAATGCATATTCTCAGCTTTTTGCTAGAGGCTATTGCAAAGTTTGTCAAATACATCCTTGAGTGACATTAATGTATCTATAAAATAAACCAAAATCATGGGACATGCTTTCCTGTCTCTGTTTTTGTTTGTTCTTCTACTTTGCCACCCCTCTGTTTCTGTGCACTTATATCTTTTCTAAGCACTATTACATTCACTGGGTTTTTGAGTTGAGAGTACTATCTGCTATTAAGATTTTGTTTTAAGTAGATGTAACCCTCTTTTGCTTGGCACTCTTGCAACAAGGAATAGGTGTATGATTAGCCTTTGACAAAATACATGTGAGAACATTTATAAAGAATGATTCCAGAAAATGCCTTAAAAAGATGCCACATGCCTCTAATGGTTTTCTTTATCTTTGCATCATCAAGAGCACTCTCAGATAGCCCACAAGATAGCAAAATTATGTATTTTCTTAAGGGATGATAAAGGAACAGAACAGAATAAGAGTTTTTGGATGACATAATGAAAAAAAAATAACTCTTACACTAGAGTATCTAGCAGGTAGGACATTTATGTGATGTAAATCTATGTTTTCTAAGCTGCAGTGGAATAAATTGTAACAACTTTTTTAGATCGTCTCTACTTTCAGTTTTCCACTTTCTCTGTCATCTCTAAAGAACCACTGTCCAAACACTGCTGCAGGCCTTCGTGGGCACTGCCACTACATCTGCTGAGCACTTGTGAATATCCCTCTACTCACAGGGACCACTGCCTATTCTGCTAAGCATCGTCCTTTATTAAACTTTGTGCTTAAGAATTTCCCCACTGGTTGCCATACATGTGGGTAACTGATGCCCTGAAACCTTCAATTTTCTGAACCACTTCCATAGTAAAATAAAGGTAAGGCCATCTTCTACTTTATAATATTTGTATCATTGTGGTCTATCGATAAATTACCACTTTGCTTCTCAGCATCATATAGGAATTTGCAATTAAATGGTCATTTTAGATTTTATTTTCTCCTTTGCATTAAAACGTAAATCTTTGGGAGGCAGAGACAAATCAGAAAAAAATTATGAAATAGTCAGAATTATTCCTTTATTCTTACGACAGACATCTCATGATTGAATTTTGCTCTTCATGTTCAGTGCATTAGTCTGTTCTTGTGCCACTCTAAAGAACAGCCTGAGACTAGATAATTTCTAAAGGAATGAGGTTTAATTGACTCACAGTTATGCATTGCTGGGGAGGACTCAGGAAATTTACAATTATGATATAAGGCAAAAGAGAAGAACGCACAGGGCATCAGGACGGAGAAGTGGTAAGCAGAGAGGGAAGAGTCTCTAACAAAACCGTCAGAGCTCCTGAGAACTCACTCAATATCATGGGGAAAGCCATCCCCATGATCAAATTACCTCAACCTGGTCTCTCTCTAGACACATGGGGATTGTAGGGATTACAATTTAAGATGAGATTTGGGTGGCAACACAAAGCCTAACAATATCATTCCTCCCCTGGTCCCTCCCAAATCCCATGTCCCTTTCACATTTCAAAACCAATCATACCTTCCCAACAGTCTACCAAATTGTTAATTAATTACAGCATTAACTCAATACTCCAAGTCCAAAGTCTCATCTAAGATAAGGCAAGTCCCTTCCACCTACAAAACCAAAAGCAAGCTAGTTACTTCCTAGAAACAATGGGGATATAGGCATTGGGTAAATACATTCATTCAAAATGGGAGAAATTGGCCTAAACAAAGGGGTTACAGTCTGCATGCAAGTCTGAAATCAAGCAGGGCACTCAACTCTTGAAGCTCTGAAATGATCTCCTTTGATTCTATTTCTCACATACAGGTCACACTGTACCCATGGTCTTGGGCAGCTCCACCCCTGTGGCTTTGCAGGGCACAGCCAACATGCAAGCTGCTTTCAAGAGGAGATGTTTAGTGTCTGTGGCTTTTCCAGGTGTACAATACAAGATGTCGGTGGATCTACCATTGTGGGGTCTAGAGAACTCTGGCCCTCTCCTCACAGTTCTACTAGGCAGTGCCCCAGTGGGGACTCTGTGTGGGAGCTGTGACTCCACATTTCTTTTCTGCACTGCCCTAGCATAAGTTCTCCACGAGGGCACCACCTCTCCAGCAGACTTCTGCCTAGACATACAGCATTTCCATACATCCTCTGAAATCTAGGCAGAGGTTCCCAAACCTCAGTTCTCGATTTCTGTGCACCTGCAGGCCAAACACCATGTGGAAGAAACAAAGGCTTGGAGCTCACACCCTCTGAAGCTGTTGCTTGAGCTGGAGGATGCAGGGTACCAAGTCCTCAGACTGTATAAAGTAGCAAGGCCCTTGGGCCAGCCCATGAAAACATTTTTTCTTCCTAGGCCTGTGGGCGTCTGATGGGAGGGACTGCCATGAAAATCTGTGGTATGCCCTGAAGACATTTTTCCCATTGTCTTGGCAATTAACACTTGGCTCCACGTTATTTATGCAAATATCTGCAGCCAGCTTGAATTTTTCCTCAGCAAATGCTTTTTTCTTTTCTATCGCATCTTCATCCTGCAAATTTTCTGAACTTTTATGCTCTGCTTCCCTTTTAAATTTAAGTTTCAATTCCAAACCATATTTTTGTGAATATGTAAAACTGAATGATTTTAAAAGCATCCAAGTTACTTCTTAAACACCTTGCTGCTTAGAAATTTCTTCTGACAGATACTTTAAATCATCTCTCTCAAGTGCAATGTTCCACAAATTCCTAGAGCAGCAGCCCAACGTCACCAGTCTCTTTGCTAAAGCATACTAAACGTCACCTTTGCTCCAGCTCCTAGGCAGTTCCTCATCTCCATCTGAGACCACCTCAGCCTGGGCTTTATTGTTTATATCACTACCAGCATTTTGGGTAAAGCCATTCAACAAGTCTTTAGGAAGTTCCAAACACCCCCACATCTCTCTGTCTTCTTCTGAGCCCTCCAAACATTCCAATCTCTGCCTGTTACTCAGTTCCAAAGTTGCTTTCACATTTTTGGGTACCATAGCAATGCCCCACTACCTTGGTACAAATGTACTGAATAAGTTCATTATGACTTTGCTATAAGGAAATACTGAAGACTGGGTAATTTATAAAGGAAAAAGGTTTAATTGACTAATAGTTCTTCATGTTTGAAGAGGCCTCAGGAAACTTACAATTATGACAAAATGCAAAAGGGAAGCAAAGCACCTTCTTCACATGGTGGCAGGAAGGACAAGTGCTGAACAAAGTCGGGAAGAGCCCTTTATAAAACCGTCAGATTACATAAGAACTTGCTCACTATCATTAGAACAGCATGAGAGAAATCTCTCCCATGATTCAATTACCTTCACCTGGTATCTCTTCACACATGGGGAATATGAGTATTACAATTCAAGATGAAATTTGAGTGGGGATACAAAGCCTAATCATGTCACCATGGAATGAGCTCTTTTTCAGCGAATATATTAATTTCTGCTGGCCTGATGACAACAGCCAGTTATGACCATAATTATCTCCACATGAGAACCAGGTTCAAATTTAAAGTAAGGATTCCAGTTGTGCACAGTGGCTCACACCTGTAATCCTGGCACTTTGGGAGGCCTAGGCAGGTGGATTACCTGAGCTCAGAAGTTTAACAGCAGCCTGGCCAGCATGCTGAAACTTCATCTCTACTAAAAAATAATAACAATAATAATTAGTTGGGCATGATGGCACACACCTGTAATCTCAGCTACTGTGGAGGCCAAGGCAGGAGAATCACTTGAATCTGGTAGGCAGAGGTTGCAGTGAGCCAAGATTGCACCACTGCCCTCCAGCCTGGGTGACAGTGTGATACTCTGAATAAAAAAAAAAAAAAAAAAAAAAAAAAGTAAGGATTCCTACTAAGTAGTTTTATTACTCAGAACATTTATTTCTTTAAACAATGGAGCTTAATGATGGTAAACATTGGAGTACCTACTAAATGGCGATTACTTCACATGTGAGGTAACCTACAGAAAGGTTCAGCCAGCTGATAAATAATTTATCCAAATTATGCACTGAGGCATAAGAAAATTAACCACGGTTCACATCTGTGAACCCATTGGATCCACTGTGAGATGGGATTAAGCCAGGGCTATTTTATCCCCTGGCAATCATAAACCCCAACTCGAGCAATGGAAATGATGGCATAACTGAGATCCTTGTCCTAATGTCTACACAGACACTTTATTTTGTAACTCCGTTTGTCTGGCTACATCTCTGTCCCCTGTGACTTTTATATTTAATGTCACATCAAATTCTTTTGTTCAGAAAAGATTCAGGGTTATAATTATTGTATAGACTTGAGGTGACATCATAGAACATTTCCTTAAGGTGACAGAGTGCTATTTAATTAGTGGGTGCTGGGTCTGTGTATTATATTACATCTAGAACAAAGGTTTAAAAAATTATGATTTTTTATTTCAGCAGATGTCACACTTCTGAAATCCAGATGTAAGAAATTTTTTCATGTTATAAAAATAATTCCTGTTACATTCTACACATCTTATACCTAAAAACATCACATGTCTCTGTGGATCAAGGCACTTTAAATGGCCTTAAAGTGTTGCTATACATTAGGGTAATTTTCTTAATTTTCTCTAACAGCTAAGTGCCCCCACGTAGTTTCTGTTTTTCTGAGATACTATTTACACCGTAGAAACTGGATAACCTAGTTTGAGGGCAGCATCACCTTCTGTCAATTCCAGCTTACAAAAAAGGCCATAGGACACCACTAAATCTTTTATTAATACCTTTGTCCACATCACCAGTGAATTTTTTATTGCCATAGTGGTAAAAACAATTGCAAAATTTAGTAAGATTTGAGAGACCTAAGAGCACTATTTAAAAACGGAGAGCATTTATATAACAAAACAAAACATGTAAACAAATTTGGGTGAGAGTGCTTTAAATATAGGGATAGATTTAAAGACACTTACAGTGTAATATTGGGATCTCTTCTATATGAACATGAAATGTATTGCAACCATTTATTTTCTTTTTTTTTAAATTATACTTTCTAAGTTATGGGGTACATGTGCAGATCATGCAGGATTGTTATGTAGGTATACACATGCCATGGTGGTTTGCTGCATCCATCCCTCCCGTCATCTACATTAGATATTTCTCCTAATGTTATCCCTCCCCAATCCCCCCAAACCTCCCGTAGCTCCCCCACCCCCCAACAGGCCCCAGTGTGTGATGGTCTTCATTTTTTTTAATGTCTCCTATTAACCTTTATAATTTTATTCCTAGAGAATTTGCAATTTTTTCTAGTGCCAGAGAATAATTTTTTTTTAATTTTTTTCCTACCTTCCTTTTTGTTTTTCTACATCCTTTTCAAAATTTATTTGTTTACATGTTTTGAAGCCAGGTCCAGTGGCCCATGCCTGTAATCTCAGCACTTTGGAAGGCCAAGGAGGGCGGATCACCTGAGGTTAGGAGTTTGAGACCAGCCTGACCAATATGATGAAACCCAGTCTCTACTAAAAATGCAAAAATAGTCGCGTGTGCTGGCAGGAGCCTGTGGTCCCAGCTACTCAGGAGGCTGAGACAGGAGAATTGCTTGAATCTGGCAAGCAGATGTTGCACTGAGCTGAGATTGTGCTACCCCTGGGTGACAGAGCAAGAGCGAGACTCCATCTCAGAAAAAGAAAAAGAAAAAAAAACCTCTATTTAAATGCATTTACATAGATGTATCTAACAAACATAATATTGACAAAATATAAAGAAGGTCAAATACTGTGATATTGGATTAAGATGACTCATCAATTTGAATGTCGAAATTGACTCAGAAAAGAGTGTACCACAGTTGGTGGAAGATGAAAACTAAAGAGTTAGACCATATGGTGTTATAACAGAAATAAATCAAGGATTGAATTAAAGAGGATTTGAGGTGATTTTGTAAAAATAATCTGGAGATAGCGATGGTGGTCCAGGAGAATGGAAACTTATCTGGCTTTAATGCAAATAGTGTAGCAAAGAATAAAATCCTTCAAATGATGACAACTCGCAAGGGAATTCATATTACTTGCATTTTTGTTTGTCTATTTGTTCTTAGAAATGTAGTTTTCATTTTTATCATATTCTTGAGAAGTTCTTCCATTCTTTATATTTCTATTCAATGTTTCTATATTAAAGTTATCAATTTTTCAGAGGAATGTGATAGTGTGACAAGGTAACAGTTATTGCTTCTTATATGTGAGTTGTCTAGTGACCAATAAAAAGATAAAGTAACAACTTGCTTCCAGAAGAAACAAAATAGAAATAGAAATCATTTATTTTGAGAAGTCTAAAATTTTTATTGCTATGATAAAGTAAATGACTTACTTTATTATTTGAATATCTAACTAATATCTAGTCTCTATTAAGAATTCCCAAAATAATTATGTGACTTTTAATATTAATTTGCTATACATCTTTTTGTTTCTTACTAAACACTCTACATAGTCAATAAGAAAAAGCTGGAATGAGAAAGTAGTGTAAGAATCGCAAAGAGAGAAAGAGGTAATTTTTTTTTTTTTTGAGATGGAGTCTCGCATTGTTGCCCAGACTGGAGTGCAGTGGCGCAATCTTGGCCCACTGCACCTTCTGCCTACCAGGTTCAAACGATTCTCCTGTCTCAGCCTCCTGAGTAGCTGGTATTACAGGTGCACCCCACCATGCCTGGCTAATTTTTGTATTTTTTTGTAGAGACAGGGTTTTACCATGTTGGTCAGGCTGGTCTCAAACTCCTGAACTCGTGATCCTCCTGCCTCAGCCTCCCAAAGTGCTGAGATTACATGTATAAGCCACCATGCCCAGACAGGCATGAAATTTTTACATTAACTCAGAAAACATTAATCAGTTGTCTAATAAGTGCTAGACAGTCTAGTAAGTATTATGTATTACAAAGCTGAATAAGATCATGTTCAACCTCCATGAACTTCTAAGAACACCAAAGATTCAAAAATTACAATAAAACGTGGCATATAAAATAATAGGAATTGTTCTGTGTGCCAACTGGAATATATTAAAGCATTAGGGAACATTTACTATAGAAGATCAAAATTTGTTACCTTGTATTTTGTTTATTTCCCAAGTACTTTTATTTTTATCACTAAAATCCATGAGATTTTATAGGCTTTACATAATTAAAGGCATTTCTAAGGGATTTGCTTCCGTCCCAAGGGCTCATGTTTAGGATAGAAAAGATATGGAGCGTTGTTGAAAATTCTAGATAAAGCAGTTTTTAAAGTAATATCTGTATTAGACACAAAATATGTTTTCCAAATTCCCCTTCAAGAAAATACTTGCTGCCTTCTGGCTGTGGAATGTTCAGGCAGCACACAGACAGCCTATAGCTGTCAACTCCTTCGGGATTCACCTAAGATCAGTCCACATCTAGTGACTGAGAGAGGCAAGGCTATAAAGGCAAAGTCATCCTCACCCAATTTGAGACACTGCAACAGACAATAATTTTTCCTAAACCCTCTGCTGGTTTCCCAGAGTTTGTCCTGTCTCTATGACAGTTAGACATTTTTCAATACCTGATCCCAGTTCTTCCCCCTTCCTTTTACATGTGTTTCCCTCTAAAGACTATCCTGAAACCATGCTCTATCCCAATATTAGTTTCCAAAGAATCCAAGGTGCAACACTACTATTTGTGCAAACAGGAAGAAGTGTAGTATAGAGTTGGAGACATATGCTTTTCCTTTATGTCCAAGGTGCATTTTTAAGGTGATTAAAACTTCTTGAAACTGCTGTTTTCAGGCTTACAGTTATAATAGAATAAGATAAATATAAAGGGTAAGACAAAGTGTGTATTAGACTGTTCTTGCATTGCTGTAAAGAAATACCTGACACTGGGTAACTTATAAAGAAAGGAGGTGTAATTGGCTTACAGTTCTTCAGGCATTACAGAAAGCATGTCACTGACATCTGTCCAGCTTCTTGGGAGGTCTCAGGAAGCTTACAATTATGTTGTAAGGCAAAGGGGAAATAGGCATGTCACATGGTGAAAGAGAGGAGAGAGAGAGCGAGTGGGAAGAAAGTGCCGGAAGCTTTTAAAGGACCAGATATCCTGTGAATTCAGAGAGCTCATTTATCACCAAGGAGATGGCCCACGACATTCAGAAGTGATTCACCCACATTGATACAGACAGGAGACAGTCAAATACTGGTTAGAAGAGGGCAGTTCCCCAGAAATGGCCCCATTCTCAAGCTTGGAGATTCATGGCCCTAAATGGAGACATTCTTGTTTTTGCACCCCAAAAGTTGCCTTTTGGCCTGCCATGCCCCTCCATTCTGTACCCATATAAACTCCAAACCAAAGCTCTAGAAGCAGAGACAAGCAGACAAGCAGACAAATGGTGGAACAATGTGGAAGAGAAAGAGAGAAGAGGAGGAACATCTGAGCGCCAAGAGGAGTTCTGCTAGGGATGGCTGAAGAGGGGTTCTGCTACCGGAAGGGCAGACTCCATGGGAAGATCATCTTCCCACTCTATCCCCACTTCCGGATCCTCATCCATCCCACTGAGAGCAACCTCCACCTTTCGATAAAACTTCCTCATTCATCTGAATCTGTGTGACCCAATTCTTCCAGGACGCTGGACAAGAGCTTGGGATACAGAAAGTGGTAACACTGGCACTCTGTCCTTGCAAAATAAGGCAGAGGGTCCACTGAGCTGGTTAACACTCAAACTGTCTGTGGATGGGAAGGCTCAAAGAGCACACTGTAACACATGCACACTTGGGCTCCTGCACCTGCCTATCTGTGTGCTACCCGTCCCCTCAGGGGTTTTGTAATATTGGGGTTTAGGGTGCCCTTAGCTTCCCTGAGAGGACGTTTCTCCAGGTTCTTGGTTTTCTGCCCTCTCAGGAATGAGAGAGGGGACCAGGAGTGCGCAGTAAATGCCAGACTTAAAAGTGTTTGTAGAAAGTGATTTATTTAGAGAGAGAAACGGGAGAAGGAGAGAGAAAGAAACAGCTAACTTTCAAGCTGAGTGAGAGAATTCAGAAAGATGGAATTCAGGAGAGGAAAGCAGCTTCCACACTGAGTGGTAAGGAATAGAGAGAGATGGAGTATAGGAGGGGAAGACAGGCTTCCACAAGAGAGTGTGGAAGGGGACCCCAGAGGGGAAATCCAGGAGAGAGAAAGATGGTTTCCACGAGAGTGTTCATGTAAGGGGACCCAAACATGGAGCCCGAAGGGGTGTGGACCAAGGGGACTTGTAACCTGGGAGGAACACTTACCTTTTCCAAGACCCCTGGCCAATGAAAGGAGTTCCTTAGAACTTCCGCTGTAGTGACTGACTCTTAGTTTCTTCCCGTGCCTGTGAAATTTAAACATAAACCATTAAATCTTCTGGATAGAGAGAGATGGGAGGGGAGCATGCCGCTGGGAAATTCTTGCTCTTAAAACTATGCCCCCTTGTGGACCCTGGAAAGAGAACACCTTCCCTCATTCCCTCCCTTTGAACAGGAAAGCCCAACTTATATTGAAACACGGGCGTTGATTTTCTTTAACTACTTTCTGCTGAAATGGGGCATGAGGGGGCCCTTCAGTTGATGTTTTTTCCAGAGGGAAGCCTTTTAGGGGTGCAGGTTGATTTAGAGGTTCACAATAGAGCTCACGAGCCAAGAACATCCAGGGTTCCAGCAGTAGGATTATTTGCGACCTTATGGTTTGGTTTATAAAATGGCAGCATTTTTCTTTTAGAAAGAGGCAGGTTTTCTTTTCACTATGAAAAGGATACTTGTAGTTTGAGAGATAGCAAAGTTGAGGGTAATAGTTCTATTAATGCTAGGATATAAATTAGGTATGGGTGGTTACTTTCCTGAGGATTTTGTTGGTAAAGCAGATGTAGATTTTTTAATGGCTTGCAGGGATATGAAGGGTTGTTTTCTGGAACTTCAGGCTGTGAAGTAGAGGGTTTCTGACTTTTCTCATGAGGTATTTAAGGCTTTAGTTGAGTGTGATGAATTTATGAGTTTATTTTCACTACCTTAACTACCATTGGAGTGGACAAAATAACCGAAAATCATCCTTCCCAGGATGGGCCTAGAGAGGGAAAGTTTGAGGTGAGAGAATTAACAAGCACCAAGTCTTCAGGGCGGAGAGAAATACTGAGAAGGCCGTGCAGTGTCCAGGAGAAGATTAACTTCCTGGACTTTTATGGTCAGCTTTACCCGAGGCTCTGTGAGGGTGATGGCTTGTGCTGGCACTTGCTCCAGGAATCCTCAGTCCTGCCACTGGGTTATTTGGTCAGACACCTCAGGCCCTGAGAACCTTCATCCCCTGGGACAGTGTGCTTTCCAGTGATTCCCTTGGCACAGTGGGCATGGACGAGATGATGGTTCATTCCTTTAGAGACAATTTCTTATAAAATGTCCCTTTAAACCGCACTGGTAACAAGTTTTGTCAGACTGGCGGCTAACCCAAGCCTTTCCCTTATTCGAGCCCCTAGGGTCTGCTTGCCTGAAAGCCATGACTAAGGCTGATCCCTCATACTTTTTTTAGCCTGTTTCTCCTGGTCTCTATTATAAAACACCGAGGTTGCCTGGTTTAGTAATGATTCTAGGCTCTGCTCTGATCCTAAAGCCAGCTTCTGGATCTTTCTCCTGATATTTGCTGCTGAATAAGTAATAAACGTGTCCTTTAGTATTAACTGACCCTCTATGGAGTCTGGTGACAGGGAGGTGTACTTTCTTAAGCCTCCCACACTCAAGGAAAACTGTTGGGTTTTCTTCCTTTCCCTTTGGGAGTTGGTTTTCCATTTGGCAGATGGTAATTTGGCCATGCTGTTTGGCAGAGAAAAATAAGCCGCTTTTTTTATTTTTAAAGACTGTGTGCTAAATTGGTCCCAATTTTTCAGTATTCATTTTAATGGAGACTTGAGCTTAGGAATAGAAGCATCCATTTGAAATGGAACACAAGGGACGCCTGCACCCCGGTTAAAGAAATTACAGCCCCTTTGACCTGAGGTGACCCCCAGGTAAAATGCGTACTGAAAATGAAACGTTTTTCAGTTAGTACCCTGAAATTTCCTGTGCCCAAGATGTGTGATTCATCTTATTAGAGGGCCTCCCATGGGCTGGATTCCAATTACGACCTACCAATGTTATAGGACCACTTACTGCCTGCATGACCTCCAGTGACTGCCATAGAGGAATGGAACGAGAGGAGTTATTGGGTTTGGTACTTATGTACCAACGAGGCCAGTGAGGCCAGTAAGGCTCAGGAGATGGGTACTAATATTTCCCAGCAAAAGTTCAATTTACACAAGCCAGATTATAAAACTACCCTAGAAGGGTAAACTTCTAGGGAGGGGCCCTTAGAGTACACAGCTCTAACAAAGAAGGCCGGGCATGGCTGAGGCTGGAATAATACCCTCAGGACCCTGGCCTTGTCTCTCCTAGCCCATTTTTCATTGTAGGAAAATGCTCTTAAGGTTGTGAGACCCGCCATTGACTATTTGACCCTGGAACTGGTTTAACTATGATCTTCTAGATGGAAACGTTTTGCCAGAGAGAGAGCCAATCCTAAGCAAGACAAATTAATTATACACCAAACACAAAGTCCCATAGTCTTCAGCTTCTGAATCTCCCCAAAAGGTTATTACTAATTTAAGACTGACTCCACCACAGAATTGAACCAGCAACCTTGCAGTTGCAGGCCCTACCCCTTAACCAACTATACAAACAGGCCACCTACACTAAGGGAAGGCAGAAATCTTTCTTAAGCAGTATTTTGAATGTGAATACTGCACCCTGAGGCTGCTTGGCCTGCCTAAAAGCCGGGTGGGGCTGACAGCCAACAGCCGCTTCAATGGCTTCATTTACCTCAGAGCCGCACCAGCTGAGGAAAAAGCCGCTTGCCGCATCAGTGTAAAAGCTGTGTTTGCAGCTGTTACTGGGCCGTGATGAGTTCCCCCACCTCCGCGGCTTTTCGTAGCCGTGTTGACCCCGCCAGAACCACTTGCATGCCTGGGCCACTTCCCGAGCTACTGGCCACACAGGAAGCCGTGGCCGGCAGGCAAACGCCCTGGGGAGCCTTTTTACCCTGCTGCCTGGGACTGGGGAACACCAGAGAGGCCTGCCAGAGCCACGCACCAGGCTGCCGTTCTCATCAGTCCCCCACAGGCTCCTGTTGGACCGCGCCCCTCCCGCCGTTTTCTCCAGCCCACGGCTGCGCACTCGGTTCCGTCCTGGGGCTGGGCTGTTCCCTGCTGGCAAGGCGCGAAAGGCCTGGGGGCCATGTTCACCCGCTCCGCCCCACAAGCTCCCTCAGGTTTTGCTCCCAGAGATAACATCCGGAGGATAGAGAAGGAGATGGAAAGCAGAGAGAGAGCTTGAAGGTAAAAATACCGCACTTTTAATTCTGGCTGGGCCGCGCCACTTAAGAGGGGCTGGGTCGTGCCTCTGAGGCGTCGCTGCTCAGGTTCCCCGCAGCCTGTCAGGCTGTGGCTGCTTCAGGTGTGCTTAAAGAGACAGGACAGAATGTGGCTGGTTTTACTCACAATTTTGAAGTCTTCTTCTCCAGCTGTACCCCTTTCTTGGCTGTACCCCTCTTGTGTACCTCTCTCCTGGATGGCTCGCCAAAATGTAATATTGGGGTTCAGAGGCTCGGGGTGCCCTCAGCTCCCCTGAGAGGACGTTTCTCCAGGTTCTTGGCTTTCTGCCTTCTCAAGAATGAGAGAGGGGACCATGGCGCAGTGGGCAGTAAATGCTGGACTCAAAAGTGTTTGTAGAAAGTGATTTATTTAGAGAGAGAGAGAGAGAAAAACAGGAGGAGAGAGAAAGAAACAGCTAACTCTCACACTGAATGAGAGAATCCAGAAAGATGGAATCCAGGAGAAGAAAGCAGCTTCCACGCTGAGTGGAAAGGAATAGAGAGAGCTGGGGTTTAGGAGGGGAAGACAGGCTTCCACAAGAGAGTGTGGAAGGGGACCCCAGAGGGGAAATCCAGGAGAGAGAAAGATGGTTTCCACGAGAGTGTTCGTGGAAGGGGACCCAAACATGGAGCCCGAAGGGGTGTGGATGAAGGGAACTTGTAATCTGGGAGGAACCCTCACCTTTTCCAAGACCCCTGGCCAATGAAAAGAGTTCCTTAGAACTTCTGCTGGAGTGACTGACTCTTAGTTTCTTCCCATGCCCGTGAAATTCAAACATAAACCATAAACTGTTAAATCTCCTGGATGGAGAGAGATGGGAGGGGGGCATGGAGATGGGAAATTCTTGCTCTTAAAACTACACCCCCTTGTGGACCTTGGAAAGAGAACACCTTCCCTCAGTTTGAGCAGCTGTGGCGACAGAACAGGCAAGCAACACCCCGTCACACATCCTGCGTGGAAAACCAGGAAGAGCTCCCATTTCACCACGATCCAAACACCTCTCATCAGGACCCACATCCAACATTTGACATTACAATTCCACACAAGATTTGGGTAGGGACAAATATCCAAGCAATATCAGGTTCCGTCTTTGACTAATATGAATGCTATAACTTAGTGGGAGAAGTGGAGTATTTAATTTCTAATGTTTCAAATCATATTTTGCATTATTTACTACATTGGACTTTTCAAAAAAAAATTTTTTTTTTGTATTTTTTGGGAGGAATCTGTCAGTTCATAAGTAACTTAGTAACTAAAAAAGTAAAAATTATACCTCTGGAAATATTAAGAGTTTCTGAGGGACTGTTAAATCATAAAACAAAAATCACGGGGAAGTCAACATCAGCCCTGCTGAGGACCCTTTATGTCATTAAAACTAATCTATTGATATGATGTTAGGGGAGATAACTAGAGAGGTTAGTGTCACAAATGTGGGATTTCTTTAAAACAAATTTTGTATTCCCAGTCAGTATTTGAAATATATGATCCATTGACATTGAAAGCTATGCAAACAGTTTGGCCCTTTTCTTTGAAAACTGCCTTTCCCTAACTTATTTTTTACCTGCTGTTTAAAGTGGGTGGCAGGGGTTAGGTTTCAGATTGACATTGCAAGCAGAATAGATTTCTAGGTTTCCAAATATTAAACAAAGTGCTTCTTATATAGCAATTGTTACATTTCAGTCTTCATATTTCTTAATTCTTTCAACTCAGATTACTAAGGCCTGTAGAGATCACCCATGTAAACTTCATTATATAAACATGACATAGTAGAGAAAAAAAAGTTTAAAATTTTTCAAGTATTATGCAAAAATTAAGGATAATATTAAAAATATTTAAAAAGTAAGAAATACCATATAAATAAAAAAGTAAAAATGTTTTCCACATATTATGCAATTATACAAGTGAGAAAGAATATTATTTAACATTTTTTTCAGAATATTAAATGTAATAATGCTACATCATAGTTCAGATTTATTTACTTGCTCAATTATTTATTAACCCCTGATGTATGTCAGGCATCATTAGACAAATCAGACAAAAATTTATGGTATTGTAGGACTGACACTTTTGTAGAGGAGACGAACAATAAAATTTATCAATGCTAATTAATATCTTAAAGATCACTGGCATGATGTGGAAAAAAAAGAATATAATAAGCAATGATGAGTATTGGAAACAGTTTATAACTTTATTTTAACTAGAGCTTTCGTGTGTTTTTTTTTTCATTGCACTCTAAAACATCCTGAAATTAATGGTTTTAAACACCTGTATTTCTTATTTCCGTTTCCTGTGCACTTCCTTTGCTGGTGTTGCCTAAGATCATTTACACAGCTGCAATTAGATAGAGGGATGGTGATCTAGAGCATCCAACATGGTATTTCAAACACCGGCCATAGGTCCTGACAGGAGTGACTCAGTTATGCTTAAGGAGATGAAACTGACTTTCTTATAAAGAAGTCAAAGAGCAGTATCTCAAAATAGCAAGAAAGGAAGCCGATGATTTTTAATAGTTTAGCCATGGAAATCATGTAAAATCCCTTTCATAATATTCTATTCATCTAAGTAAGCAAGACCAGTTTAATTGAAAGGGGTAGGAAAATAAACTCCATCTTCTGATGGGAAAAGTAGGAAAGTCACATTGCAAAGGGACATATATAATTGCCCATATTTATTACCATATTTTGTGAATTACCTTGGCCTGGTCTTCCCTATAGCTTCAATTACTTCTATTTATGTCCATGCAAAATAAAACCGTTATCTCCAAACAGCATGAAGTCTCATTCAATTATAGGATCAGGCTCAAGGTTTAGTATGTTGTGATCTGCATTTAACAATGTCTCTTAGATGTGCCCCTTCAGCTACAACTCCTTTTGACACAGGTCTCTGGCTCCTGTGTTGATAATAGACTATAAAAAGCCAAGAATAAAAGCCAACAAACCTGTTCAAAAATGATAGCAGTAATCCAGGTAAGAAATGGGAATCTGACAAAAAGTGGTAGCCTTCAAAAGAAGAATAAGAGGTCATATTTTAAGTACCAGTCAAAATGCATTGGTAATACATACGTTGATGTGAAATTTGTGATAAAGAGAGAAGTCAAGGACAAATTCCTGGTTTTTGGTCTCAACACCTAGAAGAATGGAATTATTATAACCTAAGAAGTGGAAGACACTGAATAGAGGAGATTTGGGGTAGATTGGGAACTTCACTTGGATGTGGAATGTTCGTTAAACATCAAGGTGAAGACATCTATTACAGAATTGGGTATAAAGTCTGGATTTGAGAAGTTCAATAAGAATTTCTGAAATTACCACCCTAATTTATAATATTTAAATTCATATCTGGATAATATTTCCAAGAGACTAAGTGCCATTTGAGAAGAAAAGAGAAAGAATGGGCACTGGAGCACTCCTCTGTTAAGAGGTATGGTAGAAAAAGAAGGCATTACAAGAGAACAAATGAACACTAGGAAGGTGGAAGAAAACTATAAATGTATAATCTAAGAAGTGAGCAAAACAAAAGTAAAAGTAAAAGGAAGTAGTTATCTGCATGAAATATTGTGCACAATTTCATTATGATCAATAATAAAATTGACCATTGGACTTAGAAACCTGGAAGTCATCATTTTAAATGTGGGTATTAACTTACGTTTGCTGTTTATATGCAGTGTGACAATTATTTTCATATATCGTATTTCAATAAGTCCTCATAGCAGCCCCATGATGTTTAGGAAATGTTAGACTAGTCATCTGTTCATCTGTTGATAGACATGCTGATTGATATATTAAAGGAACATTCAAACATTATACCAACTGTTACTTCATTACCTTACAATGCTTTTTCCTAGTGGCAAGAAAATTAGATCAGAAATAAGTGAAGATGACTTTTATTTCTGATCCAACTGCCAAATCAGAATACACATAAACACAAATGCACATAAAGACACACACATATACCTATACACATATATAAACACATATATAATTTACTACATAGTATATATATTCATTTTTCTCTCAAAATATGTTTTCTAGAACCTGTCTTTAAAAAAAAGTATATTATAGATAGAACTGTTTATCAATATTCATTTTAACCAACTTCCTTTATTAATAGTCCTGGAGTCTCGGCACAGTAGCTCGTACCTGTAATCCCAGCAGTTTGGAAGGCCAAGGCTGGCGGATCACCTGAGGTCTGGAGTTTGAGACCAGCCTGGACATCACAGTGAAACTCTGTCTCTATTAAAAACACAAAAATTAGCCAGGTGTGGTGGTGGGCACCTATAATCCAAGCTACTTGGGAGGCAGAGGTAGGAGAATCACTTGAACCCTAGGAGGGTGAAAGTTGTGGTGAGCTGAGATAGCACCAGTACACTATAGCCTGGGTGACAGAGTGAGACTCCTTTTATAAAAGAAAAGAAAAGAAAAAGAAAAGAAAATACGGCTGTAGGATTTAGGTGAAAACATGGTCATTCAACATTAAAATGCATTTCACATCCTGCAGTGCAGCTAGATGTGACCATGTAATTTAAGTAAGGCCAATGAGAGCTGAAAAGAAGTAGCAGGTGTTACCTGAAGGTCATAAACTTAAAAGGAATGTGCTCCCTATCTGCACTTCCAGATTGTACTAGCTTATTGTATTAGTCTGTTTTCAAGCTGCTTATAAAGGCATACACAAGACTGGGCAGTTTACAAAAGAAAGAGGTTTAATTGGACTTAGAGGTCCACATGGCTGGGGAAACCTCACAATCATGGCAGAAGGCAAGGAGGAACAAGTCACATATACAGGGATGGTGGCAGGCAAAGAGAGGCGTGATGTGCAGGGACTCCTTTTTATAACCATTAGATCTCTTGAGATTTACTTACTAACAGGAGAAAAGCATGGGACAGACCTGCCCCCATGATTAAACTTTTCCTCTCTGTGTCATATGAGTATCCGTGTAAAACCGTATACTTAATATGCAGATGTGATAGTTATCAAAAGATACATGACGCAGAGAGGAAGTCATGTTAGGAGTTGAAGAATGAAAGAAAATGTTGATAAGATATTTCTATATAATTATTATAAAATAAAAATTCAATTCTGTAATGTTGAATTCAATGGATTTTAGATACGTTTTTGTAGCTGTTGCTGTCATTAGTCATATAAATTACATCAGATTTTAGTTAAAAGTGGTATAAAACACTTAATGTACCAGATCTCTGAAACAGTCCACAACTACTATGACGTCTAAACTTTTATAAAAGGCAAAATAACTTGTTAACCTAAAGTTCAGAATTACATAGTGAGTACATGGTGGAAAAGTCTAAATGTTGTAAAGGCAATGAGGCTACCTGCTCATTTTAGATGAAGATATAGTGTTAAGTGCCCAGAAAGTTATGGCGCTACAGAACAATACAAACTCTGCCCAATGCATAAAACATAAAAATTTAGACTATTTCAAAAAAATGTTCAATACGATTTTTTTTTAAGACAGTCTCACTCCGTCACCAGGTGTCAGGCTGGAGTGCAGTGGCGGGATCTCGGCTCACTGCAACCTCCGCCTCCTGGGTTCAAGCAATTCTCCTGCCTCAGCCTCCCGAGTAGCTGGAACTACAGGTGGGAGCCGCCACGCCCAGCTAATTTTTGTATTTTAGCAGAGACAGAGTTTCACTATGTTGGCCAGGATGGTCTCAATCTCTTGACCTTGTGATCTGCCCACCTTGGCCTCCCAAAGTGCTGGGATTACAGGCGTGAGCCACCAAGCCCAGCCTCAATACAATTTTTAAAAATTGCATTTAACAATTATACCATGTTACCAGAAATACAACCTAAAATACATTCATTTTCATTTCAATCATGTCTAATATCTAAAATACAGTAAAATTTTCAAGGAAATGGAGTTGAAATTGTGGCAGTGAAAATAAACAGTGCATACATCTAGATTTTTTTGAAATGGCTTACTCTTCCATACTATTTAATCAAGCAAGTATCCTGAATAGTTAACCTCCATAATTTTACCCCATGCCTAAGATACTTTGTGAAAATAAAGTGTTCTGATTGTTTCTTCCTTTTTTGAGGACTTTCTAAAATTTTATGAAATTATTTTGATCTTCAATAACAGCTTTTGTTGGTTGCAACTCGAACTTTATAAACAGAGAGTAAAATTTAGGAGATGCTTAATCATTCCAATTTTGTTTTCACTATTTTTGGTTAAACCTACTGTCCAAAATGGCTAAAGGAAATTAAGGAAGACATACATAAATGGTAAGACATTTCATATTTATAGATCACAAATATTAAAGATGGCTATATTATCCAAATTCATCCCCAGATTTAATGTGATCCCTATGAAAATCCCAGGTGATTTTGCAAAAATTTACCGATCCTAATATACTCATATGGAAATTCAAGGTATCCAGAACAAATGATCTTGCAAAAAAGGACAAATTAAAGAACTTATACTTCCTAACTTCTAAACTTATAGTAAAGCCTGCAGTAATCATGACAGTGTGCTATTGGCACAAGGATAAACATGCAAATCAATGAACTACCATTGAAAGTTCAGAAATAAACCTTCACATCTACATTCAATTGATTTTTGATAAAGGTGCCTAAACTCTTCAGTAAAGTAAAATGTTTCAACAAACTGGGTTGGGACAACTGAATATCCACATGCACAATGATGAAGTTCAACCCCTATATCATACCACACACAAAAGTTAACCAAATGAATAAAATTTCTAAATGTAAAAGCTAAAATTTTGAAACTCTTAGAAAAAAAGATATGCATAAATCTTGGGGACATTAGATTGGTCAACGTTCCTTACATTTGATGTAAAACCACAAGCAAAAAAGAAAAAAAAAAAACCCAAAAGTTTTTCCTCCTCATCAATTATATAATTTATCCCTGCCAGTAACCTTTACAGAGGTAAATATTGGGAATATTTTATCATATTTATTTTTAATTATAAAAACATTTGCATATCAGAATTATAACTAGAGGAAAGAAGGAAAAATAAATCATTATATCCATGTTGTCTTTTAATTTTTGTTGTTGTTGTATTTATTTATTTATTAGGTTCAGGGGGAACATGTGCAAGTTTGTTACATAAATAAATAGTGTGTCACTGGGGTTTGGCATACAAATGATGTTATCACCCAGGTAGTGAGCATAGTACACAATGGCTAGTTTCATGCCTCTGGCTTTGTTCTTTTTGCTAAGGATTGCTTTGGCTATTTGGTCTCATTTTTTGTTCCAAGTTAATTTTAGAATACTTTTTTCTAATTCCGTGAAAACCGATGTTGGCAGTTTCATAGAAATAATGTTGAATCTGTATTTGATTTAGAGAGTATGACTATTTTAACAATATTAATTCTTCCTATCCATGAGCATGGAACATTTTCCATTTGTTTGTGTTGTCTCTTTCAGCTGTATTTTGTAATTCTAGATGTAGAGATCTTTCACTTCCCTGATTAGATGTATTCTTTGATATTTTTTTGTTCTTTTTGTTGCTACTGTGAATAATACTGTATTTTTGGTTTGGATGTCAGCTGGAACTTATTGCTGTATAGAAATGCAACTAATTTTTGTACATTGATTTTGTATCTTGAAACTTTACTGAACTTATTTATCAGTTCTAGAAGCCTGTGAGCTGAGACTATAGTTTTCTAAATATAGAATCATATCATCTTCAAAGAGAGATAGTTTAACTTCCTTGCTTCCTATTTGGATTTTTAAAAAATTTATTTCTTTTGCCTCAGTGTTTTGCCTAGGACTTCTGGTACTATGTTGAATAGGAGTGGTGAGAGTGGGCATCCTTATCTTGTTCCACTTCTCAAGAGGAATGCTAACAACACTTCCTTGCTGTAAGCATTCCTCTCGAAAAGTGGAAGCATTCCCCTTACAGGGAAAAAGCTGTAAGAATGCTTGCAAGTTTTCTATGTTAAATATGATATTAGCTGTGGGTTTGACATGGATAGTTCTTATTGTTTTGAGGTATGTTCCTTTGCTGCCTAGTTTATTGAGGGTTTTTAATAGGAAGATGTATTGAATTTTATCAAAAGCCTTTTTTTTTTTTGCATTGAGATGATTGTGTGAGTTTTGTTTTCAGTTCTGTTTATGTGATGAAACAAATTTGTTTATTTGCGTATTTGAACTGATCTTGCATTTTAGGAATAAATCCTACTTGACTATGTTGGATTAAGTTGTAATGTTTTGCTGAATTCAGCTTTCTAGTATTTTGTTTGGGATTTTTAAAATTTATTTTCATCAGAAATATTGGTCTGAACATTTTTGGTGTGGTTGGGTCTTTGCTAGGTTTAGGTATCAGAATGATACTGACTTTATAGAAAGAATTAGGGAGGAATCTCTCATATCCATTTTCTTAAAATGATTTCAGTAGGATTGGTATCAGTTCTGATTTTTACATCAGATGGAATTTAGCAGTGACTCTGTGTTCCAGGTCTTTTCTGATTTTTTTTTAATTGATTCAATTACAGAACTAATTATCAGTCTCTTGAAGATTTCAGTTTCTTCAAATTCGATATTGTGATGTGATATGTTTCCAGGAATTTACACATTTCTTCTAGGTTTTCAAGTTTGGTGTGCATACAGGTGACACAAACAAATGAAGAAACATTCTATGCTCATGGATAGAAAGATTACTTTTGCTAAAATGGCCATACTACCCAAGGCAATAACAGATTTGATGCTATTCCTATCAAACTACCAACATCGGTTTTCACAGAATTGGAAACCCTCATAGTAGCCTCTGAGGGTTATTAATATTTCTGTGAGACCAGTGGGAATGTCACCTTTGTCATTTCTGATTGTGTTTATTTGGATCTTCTTCCTTTTTTTTCTTTACTAATCTGGCTAGTGGTTTGTAAATCTTATTTACAGTTTTGAAAGACCAACTTTTGATTTTGTTGATTTTTTGTATGGATTTTTGTTTAATTCCATTCAGTTAAGTTCTTATTTTGGTTATTTCTTTTCTTCTGCTAGCTTTGATAATGGTTTGCTTTTGTTTTTCCTGTGCCTCTAGGTGTGATGGTAGGTTGTTAATTTGAGATCTTTCTAACTTCTTGATATAATTAGTTATCACTATACACTTTTCTCTTAACACTGCTTTTGCTGTGTCCAAAATATTCTTTATATTGAATCTTTGTTTTTATCAGTTTTGATTTTTTTTATTTCTGCCTTAATTTTAATATTTACCCAGTAATTCAGGAGCTGCTCATTTAATTTCAGTGTAATTGTGTGGTTTTGAGAGCTCTTCTTGGTAGTTATTTCCATTTGTACCTCACTATGTTCCAAGAGTATGGTTTGCATGAGTTATTTTAATTTGTTGAGAATTGTTTTATGTACCAGCATATGCTTGATCTTAGAGTATATGCTCTGAGAAGATTAAGAGAATGTATATTCTGTTGTTTTGGATGGAGTATTCTGTAGATCTTTGTTAGGTTCATTTGACCAAGAGTTAAGTTTAGGTCCCTAATATATTTGTTAGTTTTCTGCCGCGATGATCTGTTTAACACTGTCAGTGGGGTGTTGAAGTCTCCCACTATTATTGTGTGGTTATTAAAGTCTCTTCACAGATCTCAAAACTTGTTCTATGAATCTGGGTGCTTCAATGTTGGGTGCATATATATTCAGGATAAAGATTCTTATTTAATTGAACCCCTTATCATTATGTAATGCTCGTCATTGTTATTGTTTGTTTGTTTGTTTGTTTTTTGAGACAGAGTCTCGCTCTGTCACCAGGCCGGAGTGCAGTGGTGCAATCTCTTCTCACTGCAACCTCCCCCTCCCAGGTTCAAGTGATTATCCTGCCTCAGCGTCCCGAGTAGCTGGGACTACAGGCACCCACCATCATGCTCAGCTGATTTTTGCATTTTTAGTGCAGATGGTGTTTCAACAGGTTGGCCAGGATGGTCTCGATCTCCTGACTTTGTGTTCCACCTGCCTCAGCCTCCCAAAGTGCCGGTATTACAGGCATGAGCTATCATGCCCAGCACTTATTGTTCTTTTTGATCATTCTTGGTTTAAAATCTGTTTTGTCTGAAATAAGAACGTCAACCCTTGCTCTTTTTTGTTTTCCTCTTACTTGATAGATGTTTCTCCATCCCTATGGGTGTTGTTGTATGTTATATGGGTCTATTAAAGATTGGGTCTTGCTTCTTTATCCAACTTGTCAGTCTCTGCCTTTATGTGAGGAATTTAGCCCATTTACATTCAGGTCAATATTGATATGTGATCATTTGAACCTGTCATTGTGTTGTGATCTGGTTGTTAAGTAGACTTGATTATATAGTTGTTTTATAGTTTTAGTGGGCTACAAACATATTTGTGTTTTTATGGTGGCAGGTATCAGTCTTCCATTTCCATGTTTAGCACTCCCTTAAGGATTTCTTTTAAAGCAGATCTTGTGGTAACAAATTCCCTTAGCATTTGGTCATCTGTAAAGTACTTCATTTTTTTCTTCATTCATGAAGCATCAATTTCTTGAAGTTGGAATTTCTTTTCTTTAAGAATGCTGTATATAGGACGCCAACCTATTCTGGCTTGTAGGCTTTCTGTGAAAGATCTACTATTAACCTGATGGGGTTGCTTTTGTAGGTGACCTTCCCTTTCTCTCTAGCTGCCTTTAAGATTTTTTAAATTTTACATTGACCTTAGAAAATCTGATGACTTTGTGTATTGGGAATGATAATATCGTATAGCATATCACAGGGGTTCTCTGATTTCCAAAATTTGCAAGTCAACCTCCCTAGCTAGGTAGGGGTAATTTTCATGGACAGTGGTCTCAAATATGTTTTCCAACTTGCTTGCTGTCTCTCCATCTCTTTCAGGAATGCCAATGAGTTATAGATTTGGTCTGTTTACACAATCCCATGTTTCTCAGTGATTTCATGCATATTTTAAAATTATTTTTTCTTTATTTTTGTCTGCCTATGCTGATAGAAAGAGTGGTCTTTGAACTCTGGGAGTCATTCATCAGCTTGGTTTGTTCTGCTACTAATGCTTTCAATTGCATTATGAGATTCCTGTAGTGAATTTTCCATTTCCAGAAGTTCAGTTTGATTCTTTCTTAAAATGGCTATGTCATTTTTAAAGTCTTGGATCATTTTATTGATTTCTTTGGATTGAGTTTCAACTTTCTCTTGTGTCTTGTTGATCATCTTTGCCATCCATATGCTGAATTCTATGTCACTTCCGCCATTTTAATCTGGGAGCCATTTCTGGGAAGCTAGTGTAGTCGCCTGTAGGTAAGAAGACACTCTGGCTTTTAGAGTTGCCAGAATTCTTGCTCTGGTTCTTTTCCATCTGTGTGGGCTGATGTTTCTTTCATCTTTGAAGTTGCTGTCTTTTGGACTGGGCTTTCTGCTTTTGTATTCTTTGATGCCCTTGAGGATTTGCTGTGGTATAAGTTGGGTTTGATCAATTGACTTCATTTTTGGATGCTTTAAAGGGGTTAACACTCAAAGCAACACTCTTGGGTTGTATGCTCTTCCCTAAGACACTAAAACCCGGCCTGCAGTTTTCCTCTCTGGTGCATAAGGTCAAGCATCTACTGTGCTGGAGGAGCCTCAGTGTTACTGGTCTGCAGGCAACCATACTTCAATGGGGGATGCCAACAAAAGCACTGCAGCATGGTGATGGGGAGCCGAGAGAGAGTATACTGCATTGGGGAGTCTGTAGGTGAGTCCACACCAGTGGGGCAGCAGGAAGGCCATGGGTAGTATACACCAGTTGGCCAGTAGATGTTGCCATGGGTGAGTGCACACTAATGGGGCAGCAAAGGAGTGTACATCAAGCAGAAAGAGGGTGTCATAGGTGCATGTGCATCAATGGGGGAAATAAGGGTTTCTATATATGTGCACAGTACATGTAGTATTAAAATTGTCAATGAGCAAAAACATGAATAATCGCTTTTCAGAAGAAGGTACATAAGTGACCAACAAACATGAAAAAAAATGCTCATCACTAATCATCAGAGAAATGCAAATCTAAGCTACAATAATATAGTATCTCACACCAGTCAGAATGGCTAATATTGAAAACTCCAAAGCAATAGTTGCTGGTGAGGCTGCAGGAAAAAGGAAATACACACACTGTTGGTGGGAATGTAAATTAGTTCAACCACTGTGGAAAGCAGTGATTTTCTCAAGGAATTTAAAACAGAACTTTCATTTCATCCTACAATCCCATTACTGGGTATATACCCCAAGGAAAATAAAGTTAAAATTATTAAATAAACAAGTAATATTGTATAATTTTCTTGTTATATAGCTATAGTAAATTTGAATCTTCTTTCTCTCTCTCTCTTTCTCTCTCTTTCTCTCTCTTATTTTTAGGTGGAAGAGATACAGGTGTAGTTTGGTTACGTGGGTGAATTGCACATTGGTGAGGTTTGGCATAGGAATGGTCCCATCACCCAGTGAGTTTAATACCGATAGGTAGTTTTTCAATCCATACACGCCTCCTATGTTCCATACACGCCTCCTCCTCTAGTCCTCAGTGTCTACTTTTCCCACTTTTATGTCCATGTTTACCTAATGTTTAGTTTTTCCTTATAAGTGATAACATATAATATTTGATTTTCCATTTCTGCATTGATTTGCTTAAGGTCAATATCTAGCTATAACCGTGCTGCTGCAAAGAACATGATTTTGTTCTTTTTTATGGGTGTTATAGTATTCTTTGGTGTGTATGTACCACATTACCTTTTTCCAGTCAACTGTTGATGGGAATCTAGATTGATTTCACAAATTTGCTATTGTGAATAGCTGTGATGAACATATGAGTATATGTGTATTTTTTTAAATAATTTATTTTTCTTTGGGTATATACCCAAGAATGAGATTGCTGGGTCAGATTGTAGTTTTCTTTAAGTTATTTGAGAAATTTCCACACTGCTTTCTACAGTGGCTGAACTAATTTACATTCCCACATGACTGTCACAATGTTGATTCATTTATCTTTTGGTGACACTTTGGATTATTTCCGGTTTTTTAGCTACTTTATATAAAGCTACTATAAAACAATGTGCACATGTCTTTGTGTTGTTGTAAGTTTTTATTTGCCTTGGAGAAACACCTAGAAAGATTATCTTAGGCACTCAGACTACTGATATAAATTTTACTGAATCAAATGGTATTTCTATTTCTAAATCCTTGCAGGGACATGGATGAAGTTGGAAACCACCATTCTCAGCAAACTGACACAAGAACAGAAAACCAAACACAGCATGTTTTTACTCATAAGTGGGTGTTGAAAAATGAGAACACATGGACACAGGGAGGGGAACATCACACACTGGGGCCTGTTGGGGGTGGGGGAGGTAGAGAATAACAGGGGGTGGGGGATTGGGGAGGGATAACATTAAAAGAAACAGCTAATATAGATGACAAAGGGCTGAACGCAGGAAACCACCATTGCATGTGTATACCTATGTAACAATCCTGCACAATCTGCACATGTACTCCAGAACTTATAATTTAAAGAAATTAATCCTAAAAAAATCAAAGAGGAAAAATACGCATAAAAGAATTTACTGAATCAAGTTCTTATGCAGACACATTCCAGTTGGCACAGTTTAGGACCCTAATGCTACTGGATACATAAAGTAAAAAATGTTACCTTAGGTTAGATAATTTCTCATTGTCAGCTAGGATGAGGCTTGCAGACTTCAAAAATCTGTTATAATAAAGGAGACAAGAGAGCCAATTCTAGTTAAATATTGGTAGAGAGATAAAATTTTTATACAGACAAGTGCTGTCATTTTTTTTAAATGTGATTATATTCTTATTTCAAGAAACCTTTTAAGGGTTCCTGTAGGTATATCAAATAAACTTCTCAATTAATGATCTGCCAGTGATAATTAAAAGATCGAAGTTTTGAATACAGACACAGAATACATAAAAGCTGTGGATAAATCTGTGACACGAGCACTGGGAGAAGTAATATGTTTTAGTTAGCTTTTCAGCCCATTATACATTTAATTTTAATATACAATGCACCAACAAACAATCTTCCTTCTTTATATGCTGCACCTGCTAATGCTGATTATGTAACATGTCTTTTTATTTGTTCTTAATATCATAGAATTCAACAATGATAATTGCTTTTTTTTAATGTGTAAGTTTTAATTTAGGTTTCACATGTTTTTAAAATGTCTCCAACTTTCATACTTAGACTTTTAAAAGAGTAAGCTGATAATTTGACAACTTTGACACTTACTTTATATTTATTTTATGTGTATGGCCAGATGCCAACAAAATAGTGGTCGTTATCCTATAGAAGGCAATATGAGGTTAAATATAACCTGTAAATAACTTTCATTTTTTAAATATAATTTAATTGTAAGTTTAATATGCTTTTTAGTAATAGATGTTTGTAACAATTGGCTTGCAAAATTCCTAATTTATTTCTTTTTTATTGTTTTTCTTTTTATTTATTTTACTTTAAGTTCTGGGGTACATGTGCAGATCGTGCAGGTTTGATACATAGATATACACATGCCATGGTGGTGGTTTGCTGCATCCATCACCCTATCATCTACATTAGGTATTTCTCCTGATAGAGGACACTATGGAATGTGGCCATGAGGCAAGAGCATTAATACCTGTCGAACAAGGGCTGGCAGCGATCAGCAGGGACAACCTGTTGAATGCGAAACCAAGCCCTCTGTCACCCCGCATAAGGGTTGCTGGAGGGCATCTAAAATCTCTGCGTAGCGCCAGGGCTCGGGGAAGCACCCGCGGCTCAGCCGACCTTGGGAGGGAACATCCCTGTCCCTGGGCGAGTCGAGAACGCTCCACTCCCCACGCTCTTGTGGGAGGACTGATGTCAGTCAGCCCACCCGCAGCTACCCTGGGGCTTCACTGTCTCTGTGTTGGTTACAGCTGTGTCTGCTTTCACTCCCTACTTCGGCACCAGGTTCCTCTTCTGTAGATAGCAAGAAGGAGCATAATTCCTGAAGCCTTTGTTCTTACTCGAGGGGCGTAACATAAAGTGCGAACGCATTTCGCTGCCCCCTGCTTCGGCTACTTGCAAGCCCTGGGCCCCTTGTTCCTTAGACAC